>PVKZ01006153.1:0-39687 GCA_004027375.1 Macroglossus sobrinus
GTGACATATGTGTTTTATAACAGCATGCCATTATCATTTGCCATTATCATAAATTTATCATTATCTTGATAAATTTATATGACATCTTTTACTTAGGAAAGTAAATGATATTCCATTAATGTTTATAAACTATTACTGAAAGTACTATAGAATGTAGGTTAGCATTAAAATCCAATACACATGTTGGGAGGCTTGAGCTCTTGTTCCTAAGTGATTGGGCTAAACTCCATAGCAGTCATATTTTGACTAAAGCATGTCAATAAAAAGTGCAAAATTTTCCGTATTGCATGTTAAAGAACAAAATATGCAACCAAAAGAGAATGCCTTCTTTTTGTATTTTTATAAAGTTATTTGTGGTTAAGTCCACATGCTTTTAGCCAAATATCTTGGTGTACTTCATGACAGGCTACAAATCATTGCTTCCTTTTGAATTGTACAATGTAAATTTTTAAAAAAATTATATAACATATGTTTTACTTGTCAGAAACTAAAAATGAAAATTCTACAACTCAAAGAAGGCTGTGTTAACATTTTAGTTAAGTATACTCTTTTAAAAATAAAAATTATTTAAACGCTCTTTTGTAAATTGACTGTTTTCACCTTCAATACGTTGTGTGATACATATTTTCTTTCTATAGAAATACGTTTTTTTACATAAAATATAGATATATCATTTTTTATTGTTGCATAGTATCCTTTTGCATGGTTTTTACACGTTACCAACCAATTCTTATTTTTATATACAATATTTGTTTCCAAATCTTGCAATAATGTTAAGGAATGAGAAAATACCCATGAAGCTACATTTTTGCAGCCATTCTTAATAATCTATTTGAAATAAACTTCGGAAGTGCTATTGCAGGCACAAAGAACTTCAGAATTGCTTAATGAATTGCCTTCTAGAAAGGTCATAGGTATTTTCACTCTAATGGCTATGAGTGGAAGTCCAAGAAGCCTTGGTATTATCTTTTTTCCGTTTTTGTCTTTTATTTTTCAACATTGCCAGTTTGATAAATGTGCTGCTGTATCTGCCATTTGTATTACTTGACTTGCGCATTGCTCTTTAGACTTTTACCATTTTTTTATTGGTATTGTCTATTTCTCACTGATTAAAAAATAACTGTATTTATTAAATATATAAACTCATGGGACTGTATGAGTTTTATCATTTTAATAGATTTTAAAATCATCTATATCAGGATTTTGAATGGAAAATGAGAATCCACACTAATTGTTGCTTTCTTAAATTGTTCTCACTGCAATGAACACTAGTAAAAATATAATATTGAAAATGGCAGAAATTGATCTAAACTACCCTCTTAATGGTCTTTCTTTAATGGTGATGAACTAAACTATACTTGAGCAGAGAATAAAACTTAGCCCATCCCAAAGTGAAATAGAAAATTGAATCAATTATGATACTTTTCTGCTGCTAATAAGGTCATTTTTTCTTTATTATCTAAATATTTTAGATTTAAGTAGATTTTGCTCATGAACTTTTTTCCCCCCTTCTAATTTGCCTGGTAATGTCTTCCATTCTTCATTACTTAGTAACTCTAGGGTGGACATAGACAGAATATTACTAATCTGAGGACCCCAACTTCAGATGAAACAAATATCACAGAACAAAGTAATTTTGCCTTATGGGGACTTACATCCAGGGTCAAATGTAAGGTCTTTGTAGACATTTTATGAAAGATGGCACAAAGAGGAGGTAGGGTGGCCACTTCTTCATCAGCTCTGAAGAAAAGCATTGTCTGAGTCTGACCTCCATGCTACATCATGATTTTCAACCAAACTCAAATCTCAGAGCTTCGTCTTTGATTCAGCTGGTACAGTAGATGGTTATTCATATCTTTATTGACATGTCACCTTCCCACCGCTAATTTTTTTTCTTATGGTGTTTGGTGTTAGGGTGAAGGGCAAAGGCCACATTTGAACATAAGTCAGGCTTTTTTATTTTATGTGGGGGAAAGCCAGGGGCATTTGCAGAACTTAAAACAGAAATCAAACCTTTAAAGGTCGACTGTGTGTGTCCTGCCACTCATATTTTCTTCTAGCTTCAAACTTTCCTTAGGCTTAAAATATATCTGGAACCTCTGGTTCCTTTGTTCTTCAGAGAGTTCATTTTTTATTCTTTAAAAAAAAAAAAAACTTTTTTTTAAAGGGCAACAAACAAATAAAGTTTTGTTGATCATAATTCCAGAGACTTGCTGCTTACAACACTGCAGAACAAAACAGGGCTTATTATTTCACGGACTGTCACTCTGTACCCTAACTCATTTGGACTCTCAGCAGGTAGGAGTTTCTTGGCCAAGTAGTTTGCTGACTGTAAAATTAGGTAAAATTAGGGTAAGGGACGTGGCCACCTCATTTTGAAATAAAGACATAAAAAAATAAAACTGTAAAAAATGTTAATTTACTATTTTTCAGTATCTTCTTTAATAAACCCCATTACCAAGTTTGGCATCAATCTGGTACCTCTTAATGGTTATGTAAGTATAATACTATAGACTGGAAGTTTATAGTTGACTAAAACAATGGATTGAGTGTCAGAAATGCTGTTTAGGGATTTCTACCACATTCAGAATGTATCATAAACTATAAAAAAATGAAATTTCTGACTTGCTTCTTATTCTGTAACATATATATAGGCTTTTCCTTGATAGCAATAGTTTCATTTAAATATGTAAATACTAGAGATGTCCTAGGTTACTTTGATAAAAAAAAAACACAGTATAATAGGCAACTACATTTTCTACATTAAATATACTTTATTATTTTATTTTAGATAGCCAATTTTGATTAAGTGAACATTTTTGATCTATTTAGTTCTTAGGAGAAATATATATTTCTTATCCTAGCATGCTTAAAAGTTTTTCCTACTCTGCTTAAAGATTCTTACTTCTCTCTTCCTCTCTATACTCCTTTCTTAATCCTGCTCATTGAAATTTCTACCTTTCCTTTAAATCAAACTCTATAGTTATATCTTGGGAAAAGAAATTAGCCCAAACAGACAAGACCCTTGTCAAAGATGACAAGGGTCATCTTTGAGTTTACAATCTACAAATATCTTTCTTATTTTGCTCTTGCTGCAATGACTTGTGTCCCTATTAGAAATACTTGTTTTCTTTTCTATATATTTTTGAAATGCTTTGAATCCTAAACTTTTCTCATAGTTACTTCGCTACTTTGTTGAAGATGGAATGTTGCCTGATTAGATAGTACCCTTTTTCTCACCTGAGTTATGAACCAACTAAGAAAAAAAAATAAGGAGAATGAGATATGAGATGTCACATTTATCTTGATAAAGCTCAAAATGGGCAGTAGACCCACTGGGGTTCCTAAGGCTAAACTCCCGTAACTTACATAGTAACTTACTTACAGAATAAAAGGCACCCTGGAAAAGGCAAACCACATTGTAGGCCAACCCTGCTAGGTGTGGAACATGAACTTTGAGCAAGCCCTAAAACTTACAAGGGAGAGAAGCTGTGTCTCAAGATATAGGAACAACAAAGTGCGTGGCTATGCATACCCAGTTTATCCTTTTAAGCGGGACATGAGTAAAATAAGAGGCCAGATGTGAGCTCCCTTCATATCTGCAGGGAGAACAAGTGTTCCTGTGCTGGCTGGAAAATTACTATTTGGCTATCGCCCATGGGAACATAGGCTGTCACCCAGAGGAACATAACATTCTAACAATAAGCTTTCTGCTTCTGTACCCCCGCTTGCACACCCGACCTGTGGGCCGACAGGTAGTGAATAGAAGAAAAATAGACCTTTATGTTCAGACAGAATGAAGAATGGGATTTTGGGCTTAAAAACCCTGTACCTCTACATTTAGGGGCTGTTTAATTTGGGGTCTGCGTACCCCTGGCAGACCCAGCTTGCTGAATAAAGAACTCTCTTGAGTTCTGGTGGTCTCTGTGTCTTTCGGAGGCTGGCAGCTACAACATTCCCTTCCTAACATACTCTGTTTATTTCTTTACCACTGGGTTCCTTTTGAATTTATTTTTTGATCTTGCAGAGGAGCTAGAACACAATAGGCATTTGCTAAGTATTTATTAAATAAATTTATGAGGAGATAAGCTCATTGCAGGGATTTATTCCAAAACAAAAAATAATAAACAAATATTTTGGATTGAATAAATTCCAGTATTTACTACCTTGTAAAAAAGTATTTTATCTTGTGCATATTTTTGTGATATTTACTATGTCATGATAAAACCTTGAAGGCCTGGTTTCAACCATATCCAGTCTCCTATGTTTATTGAGGTAAAAACATGAATGTGACTATCGTTAACAAATTCTCAATGAATCAGGTGGGGTTAAAAACTGCAAAGCACTGTAGGTTAAATTATGTAGGGAAGGTCTGAGAAGACCTCACTGTGACTCAAAGAGCTTTTTAGAAATTTTGAAACTTTTTATAGTATCATGAACTAAAATCTGAGATGTGAGAGAAGGAAGACACTATATGAAGAAAAATTCAGAAGAAATGAAAACATTGGCAATTTAGCTTAAGAAAGTCTAATTTTGTTTTGGCCATACATTTTAAATATTCTTAATTAATCTATGTCCCCATTCACCAAACATGTGATGGCAGTCTTTGCTGATAATTGAACATCTGCTGACTTGGTCAGGAAAGCAGCCCTTCATTTAATCGAGGATATGGTCTGATTTTCCTAACAGCAAAATTTGCCTTAGGGTTTACGGTTAATTAATTGTGTCTAAATATTAACTGACATCCATTCTAGGGTGTGGGCAAAACTCCCCTCCAGGGCACATCCTCTGTGGAAAATTTAACATTTTTATTATGAAAGCTAAAAGGATGAAATACTTTTAGAAATGTGGCTGTTGAGTTTAGGGGAGGGGACAAATATCTCTACTTACTGAGGAAAGAAAAGAGAAAGACTAAGAAAAATGGCTCCAGGGAAGGGTATGGCTAGAGAATTGATTCACACCAGCTTTCAAATAAATTGAATCAAAAGAAGAAAGGAGGAAAGGCAGGTTTGTTGAGGAGTCTTCTTGAATTAAAGCTGTAGAGTGCAATTAACCAGGGAGATGGGACGGACAGAAAGAACTCTCCTGAGCACTACACCTTGGAAAGGTTTTTGTTCACAGGGGAGAGGTTTGTCTGCAAAATAATTAAGAGCTGCTTCTTGAGCCATAGAGAAAACTTATATCAAGTCTTTTTATTTCTAGAGAACTGACTTGTGTTGTTAGATCAAAATACAATGTAATGGAAACCACTTGCTTATGGTCAAGAACAAAATAATAGGTTAAATTTGATGCTATAATTTTTATTCCCCACAAGGGGTGTTTTGTCCTGGAAAAATTATTTAAGCAGAATCTTTTCTCTTTTTGGTAAACTCTGTGAAAACTGAGACCAATTGTGTCAACATATCTTAACTGTTAACTCTTAAGAATTCTTAGGAAGATCAGACTGCAAAACAATGTGTAACTTCACTCTTTGCTTCAGGATATTCTTGTAAACCAATTTATCAGGCAAACTTTGTGCTTATCTGGGAAAATAACTATCTGAGAAATAAGACAATAGTTTTCTCAACTGGAGTAAGAACCTATTTATCAGGATAAAAATCAGCTAATCAAGACTTGCCTCAAGATCATTGCCTTGTGTCTACCAATACAAAACTATGTCACAAACTTTTCCCAGTCCTAGCTAGGGACCTCTTGAAAGACCACTTGCAAGACTACTTAAACCATTTGAGCACAAAACCCCAAATCTTACAAAACCCTTCAATTTCTTTTCTCTTTTGGGATGCTATTAGGACTCGAATAAGGTAGTGTTTTCCCACCATATAGTAAATTTAATGAACTCAGCTTCGTTGACCAACAAGATTTGGTTGTCTTTTAGGAGGGGAATAGAAGGCTCAAGTGAGGGTCTAATAAGTAGGCAAAAGCAACTACATGGATTCGGAGCACTGTCAGGCTGTTACTCAGATTTTAGGTTTTAATGTAGAGGAAATTAGGCATCAGAGTTGTCAATGTTATTGGAGCCCGGGGGGACTAGAATGAGGAGACAAAAGAGGTGCTATACAGCAGGTCCTCAAATAACATTGTTTCATTCAACATCATTGTGTTGTAACTTTGATGAGAAAAAAAAAATCAATTTTCAGCTGAGGTCACTGTCTGTGTGAAGTTTGCATTTTCTCTCCATGTCTATGTAGGTTTTCTATGGGGATTCCAGTTGCCTCCCATATCCCAAAGACATGAACAGAATGTAAATTGGGGTGTCTAAATGGTCCCAGTCTGGGTGAGTGTGGGTGTGTTTGAGGGGCCCCCTGATGGAAAGGAGTCCTGTTAAGGGTAGATCCAGCCAGATGCCCTGAGTATCTGGGACAAGCTTCAGGCACCAGTGCCTCTGAACTGGAATAAGTGGGTTGGAAAAAATGATCTTACTTGCTTCTATTTATCTTTCTAAATGTATATGTAGCTCACATTTATTTTAATGTTTAAGATTAGAAGTGTTTTGGGATCTTGATTTAGAAGTTTGGTGATATTTTTAAGATCAGAAATATGCCATAAGACACTAATTTTTTTTTTTAATCATTTAACCCAGGGTAAAATTGATTTTTGTAATATATTTTTTTACTTAAATTCACAGTTTCTAAGAACCTACCAATGACATTAAATAAGGACTTACTGTAGAGGAATAACAGAAGCCTCAGGAGGGCAGATTTTGAGAAATTAGAGGAGAAATAATGGTTGAGTGTGGGACTAAAATTCAATAACCAGTTTCTCCTCATGACTTTGAGGCCCATAGTTTGTGGGAGAATCAAGTTCCCCTTCAGATTTCCAAGGAGGCATCCACATTTCTGTTAAGATCAAAGAGTGGAGACAATATGATAAATATTTATTTTATTTTATGAGAGATCCATGTATAGAAGAAAAGTTTCAGAGAGAGAAAAACAATTAAATATTGAATCCTTGTGACTGAACCTTTTCAGGATTTGGAACTCCTTCATTTCTGTAAATGTAATATAGACTTCCAGTTCTCTGATTACATGCCATATATTTCCAACTGTCTTAATCCTTTAGTTTTATCATACTTGGTATTTTATGTGGCTGATATCTCAACTTTTTTGTTTGTTTGATCAGCTCTCTGCAGTCTTTTATTTATTATTATAATTTTTGGCCTGGGATCCATTGTTTCTAACTCTGTCATCAAATTTCTCAACTTCTTTACTCTTTTATTATTCTAAAAATTAAATTCTAGATGGATCCTATTGACTGCCTCTCCATCTTCTGCATCTGAAGTACTGGTCTCCAACACCATTTGGAGCCTTGACATTACCTGAGAAGTTTTCTACAGGTTCTTATAAGCACTGCCTCATTAATTCCCCATAGCTAAATTTAAAACCTATTGTGTAAGTTCAAGGTATATAACATGCTCAATACATTTCTACTGCAATACGTTTGCCATTGTGGCATTAGCTAACACCTCTATCACATCACATAATTATCATTTCTTCTACTGTTAGGGGGAGTTAAGACCTAGTTTCTTAGCAAGTTCAATGTTTATAACACAGTTTTGTTGTCTATAATCACCATACTGTATATTAAGTCTCCAAGACTTATCTACTAGTTGCAGGTACGTACCCTTATGTGACATCTTTCCCATCCCTGCTTCGTCTAGTCCCTGGTAATTTATATTTATATGCATCCATCTTTTCCTCATCTTCTGAAATAGTAGAAAAAGTGCATTATTCTGAGACTGACCCTCACTCCAATCCATTCCCACCTTTTTAGGCATTTGTCCATTTATAACCTCATTTTTGCACCTCTAATTTCTTCCCTATTGGCTCTTTTGAATCCATTTTTAAATATGCTCAGTTGTTTTCCATTAAAGAAAAAGAAAAAGTTACTTTCTTAAACTATGCTCTGCTCTAGCTTCCACCCACTTTTCCTCCCTTCTGTTTGTGACAATGTTCTTGACTGTGCATACTAGCTTTAGTGTCCAGCCATCCACTGATTGCTCAGCCCTGCCATCCAGCTCTTCCCTCTGAAATATTACTGAACTAGGGTGGCAAAGGCCACCAATGAGCTTTTTATGACATTTTTTAGACATTGTCTTATCAGCAATATTTTATGTTATTGAACAGGGAAAGCCTCAGAGAAGAGTGAAGATAAACACTCTAAGCAAGGCATTATGCTATAAGTAACGGAGGATGTCATGGAGTTTAACGAGAAAATGAAAAGTTTTTTTTTTTTTTTTTGGTCGAGAGTACAAGCTTTCTACAGAATGATATGGAGAGGAAAAAACTCCCAAAACTATGGTTGGCATTAGACTGTTGGAAGAGTCCCTGAATGCCATGTTAAGGAATTCAGATAGTATTCCACAGGGATCAGAGCTCACTGATACTTATTTGGAAAGAGAACAACACATGGCAAGAGATGTTAGGTCTCATGTATCTGATCTGCCACTGTGTTTCAAACTAGCCGACTCAGGTGTACCTATTCTTGTGGTGTCAGTAACAGTCAAAGTCGTGGGAAGTTAAACTCAAAACAGTTTTGAGTTTGAGGCTGGCTAGAAATTCCAGTGGAAACCCAGAGGGTATTTAAAGATTCAGGACTAACCCTGGGGAGAGGACAGCACAGATATGCAGATCAGAGATTTATTTCTAGAGAAGTAAATGTTGAAGTTTTCATCATGACCTTTGTTGGGACAAGCAACTATCCTCAAAATAGTCCTTCCTTGCAATCTGCTTTTTCTCTCTCTCTTTTCCCACTCAGAGGATTCCTTGCAGAACACTTGTACAAAGTTCCACTTTATCTTACATTTTAAACTGTTGTCATTCATAGATGATACTGTTTTGTTACACTGATGAGTCCTTTTGTGACTGGTGGATGAGGCACATTTTTTCTTTTGACAGTTGGCTTGCAATTTTTTTCTGTATATGCTGAATTGCTTTCTTGCTCTTGCAAATATATTCAACATCACAGTTCTTCCACATGACAGACAGAGAAGGCCCTGGCAGATTCCAACCTCAGGAAGAAATTATGCCTGTTTCTCTAGTACTATCAAGAGATTCATGTATGTATGTCAGGAGACACCTTTGCATTTATAGTGTATTTTTATTAAATGAAGGACATATGATATGATACCCTTTGATGTCATTTTACTCTACTGGGTAATTGTGTTTCAAATTAATTGTTAAAGAGTCAGTTAAAAATTATTTTTGTATGCTTTTAATATGATTCCATAGATACATTTTATTTATTTATTTAATGTACCTGTTTTTAAATAAAAACAATTGATTATTGGATTTGAATCTGTGAAATTTGAGATATATAAACAGACAATCGTATAGTTCACAAAGTATTAATGACCAAATATCAAATTTCTGATTATGTAGATAGACTTCTAGAATATTTGAAACAATATATAAAATCTGCAATAATTTCTAATCTATTTTTGTTGCTTTTTACCCAGAAATACTGATTCCCATTTGATACCATATGAATCTTCAGTTAAAAGTCATTATGATTACTCTACAGAATGCCCGATCTGCCACTGTTGTTTCTTTCTGGAAATGATGTATCTGTTAGAGCCTTTAAATGTTCATTCTGAGAAACTTATTAATATTTGCCCAGTGCAATGTGTATGTACATATACATACATCCCTTACACACATATACATGCATATAATATACATAATATTACATTCAGCATCAATTTAATATCCTTAAAATGCCAGTTATGGCAAGCTTCTTGAAGGTAGAGCTGGGTCTCTCTCGGCATCTCCCTCTGCACCACATGCAATGCTTTGCACATAGTGGTTATACAATGGTTGCTTTTTGTATTGAGATGTTCTATTTCAGTGGAGCTCAGTTGCCCCTGTTTACTTCCTCACCTCTATTATCTCTTGATGACATTTTCTGTGTATATATGTCTGTTTTCAAAATTCCATTCTTAGACTTTGGATAATAAATACTACCACTATGTAATTGCTAAAATGTTATTTCAATATTTGGGGTAAAAAGGCAGCTAAATGATGTCACCTTTATTTGCATCCAGACAAATCCTAGTAATACAATTTGCTTAAAGTCCAAGAAGTTTTCACTGTGGGATGGGAAGCAGATGACCTACCACTCTTAACAATCATTTCAGAACAACCATATTATATATGTATTGTGAAGTACACTTTGGTTTCTGAGTAGATAAAATTGCTCTAGCTATGTAATTGTAGGCCCATACTATCACAATATCTCAGATCACATTTATTTTGGAGTGTTGACTGGGCATTTCTGGGTTTGTTTTTTTCTGAGAGAAAATTTGTTGGAGTGGAATGAATATGAGATGAGAATGTCTAGAGCAGTGGTTCTCAGAGTGTGCTCTCCAGACCAGCAGCATGGGCATCACCAGATAACTTATCAAAATATAATTCCTCTGGTCCCATTCTAGTAGTATGAAATGAGAAGTCTGGGGTGGAGCCAGCAGTCTGTGTTTTAGTAAGCCCTCCAGGTGATTCTGATGCACAGAAAAGTTTGAGAGAAGTTGGTCTAGAGAGTGTTTGATCTCTTATAGAGATCATTTGATTTTATATGACTTAGAGGACATGGTTCATATTTTATCCCTGCACTGTTTAAATGTAAAACTTAGAGCCTCACCTTTTCCATCTATAAAATGAGGAGTTTATACAGGTTATAATTAATATACTCTACTAATTCTCAACTTTGACAGTGTATTGGCTATCCAAATCCAACTCTTGAGGAGGTTTTCTCAAGTTAGCTTTGTGGCTGCTGTATAGTGATAACTCCTGGTTTACCTGCCAGTCACCTGACTTGGTATTCAAAGTTTATTAACCTACATGAAACAAAGTAGCTTTATAGCTTGATGCTTGATTTATCTAATACGTCAGTGGCCTTTTAGAGTGGGAACCTTACTGTAGTTACAGATCAGCCAAGATAGTTTGAGGCTGTGGAACCAATTGCTGGCTTCAACCTGCCAATCCAAGGCATTCTGGCAGATAGTATGACCAGTTACAAATGTTTCTCATGAGATTCATCCCTTATTACTTTTTTCCCTATATTTTATCAAAGAAAATAGGGTGAAAGTATATAGAGTAAAATAGGCATTTGGTATCTTGTATAGATAGCATATTAGATATTAAAGTTTATAGTCTGTAGATGCGAATGCCTAAAATAAGTACTAATGGCAAGATTCGAACTTTTCTATTAACTCTAAAACGAATGCAGTTATGCTTCTAGTCACCTAGATATAAAAACTTAGAATTTACAAATAATTTATCTCTTTTTTAACTCATTAGTAATTATATATTGTGCTATCAATTAATTTTTTATTTACAATATTTTAAATGTATTATTTCATCTTCATTTTCCATAGTGCTGCCCTGACTTCAGAGTCCATGTATGTGTTTTGTAACCTTTAACACTACTATAATAATTGCTTCTTAATGGTTTCTGACTACATGCTCCTCGAATCTCAACAATAGACATAAACTTGACTCCAAAAAAAGAGACATGTTCTATAAACCATTTTTTTGCCATTTGAAACTTAGGGTTTAATAAATAAGTGTCATTAGATTTTATTGAAGAAATAGAAATAGTTTCCTCAGACACTGTTTATGCAAGATGAATCTAATTTTAGAGATCTCTTTCATGAATATTTTAATTGACTTGCTCCATATTGTACTAATAACATATAGAAATAGGTGTCTTTATTGTTTCAAACTGTCAGTTTGTAAGACTGGCACTTTATTTAAACAAAATATTATTTTCAGGGAAAAAAATCTGAGACCAAAAATAAAACAGGACTGTAGAATCATGTTCATTTGGGTAAACAATCTAAACTTCTTTAGTCACCTGGGTCTGAAATGGCTGCTTTAGCAAATTTTTTACTCCATCACCTTGTTAAAAATACAGACAGTTGTATAACTTTGTCTAAGCTCATGCATTATTGAGTTGATAAATCATAATGGCTTTGAAAGAGCCAATATGCTCCAGCTGCCTCTCATGCAAATTAACTGCATGTGCTAAAACTCCTTATGGAAATTTCAATGGCTAAAAATATTATGCACAATCAAAATCCAAAGTTATTTTTGCTTTCCCCCTAAAATATTTTTCAGTTAGTAGACATTTTAAAAGATTTTCAGTTTTGAGAACTTTTGGATTTTGTTTTATTTTAAAGGAAGAATCTATACACACAGATAAATACATATGTATGTACAAAATCAATTCTTATTATTGGCAGTAGTCGTGTTCTGTGAAGTAACTATAAACATTGAATTAGCAAATACTGAACCATTGCTCTTAGGGGAAATACAGGGTTAGGTTCCTGTGAGCCTCTGGTCACATTTTTGTTAATTGATCAATATGTAATCTTGTTTTATGTGTTTCTGTTTAAAGACCATTTATTTAGTTTATATTTTTTATTCATTACCACTGAATATGGCCAACAGCACTCAGGTCTGAATGAAGCTCATCCAATTTACATATTTTCTTCATAAGGCAGTATGTCACAGTCCTCTTGTACTTAGGAACATGAGACAGCTATTCAATACTACGGTTGAGGGTCATTTTAAACAGTGAAATCCCTAACAAAAAGCACAAAAGTGCAATAAATAAGGCAGTAAATGTACTATGAGCAGGACACTTGTTTACTCGATGAGAGCTTAAATAAGAAGGTACGCTGAAAATGTATGAGTTAAAAGATTCAAAATATTTTTGTCACTGTGCACAGGTTCACAAATAACGATGAAAGTGGCTGCATGTATTGACTGATTTGGGGGTTATAAATAAATTTTAGCAAGTAGGCAAATTCATAAATATGTGACCTGCAAAAAATAATGATTAACTGTGTGATAATTAGATGCAAATGTAATGTGTTAAAAATTTAGAACCATAAGCCAAAATAATGCAATAAGTCTGCAAGAATACACTTAAATTTCAAAGCACCTCATTCTGAGATTCAAACTCAATGAAGTTTAATTTATCTCCAGGTATTCATTTTCTCATATATTTAGGTCTTAATAAACAAATATGATTACATTTTATTGAACAATGTAATAATATTATATTTTATTGAATTTTGTTTTCATCTTTTAGTATCTGTTATGTGGCATATGTAGTATTTGGTCAGGCATGCATAATTTCATTGTTAATCTATACTAGACAAAGCATCTAGACTGTATAAGTAGAACATTCTCAGAAAAAGCTGTGTGCAGAGTTATTGATGGAATACTTTCTTTCTCAATCCAAAGTAGCTCTCTATAGCCTTAGACTCCCATGCATTGAAAAAACTTTGGTGTGGTGTTGTTACACAATTGAACTCTCTGTTACTTTTTAAACCTTATCCTTAAACAAGTTTTTAATCATTTTGAAAAAGTGATTATTTCAACTTTTGGGAGTAGATTTTATTAGAAAAAGTGATGATTTCAACTTTTAGGAGTAGATTTTATTAGAAAACCAAGAATATCATAAATCAATGGTCGAGTTGCAGTGCATTGAACATTTAAAAATTGTGATAAAATAATTTATTTGACATGGAGTGAATTACTTTGATAAAAAATAGTAGCTTTATAGATAATTAGATGCATACAAAATATGCTAAGTATTTGGAAAACAATCTAAAATAACACAATAAATCTACACGTATGTTCTTAAAGGTTTTAAAATACTTTATTCTGATACTTCTTGTTCAATGAAATTGACTTTGTCTTTAAGTATAGCTTTCTCTCGCACATTCTAACCATTTTTTCTTCTTATTTTTTTTCCATATGCATCAGCTATTATTTTGATTATCAATACTGGTTACTTTTCTTTGGTTCATTATTTCTTAGATATTGATGTTGTAAAATTAGTTATACTTGATTAGATAATCCCAACATCTAAATGACATTAAATAATCTCAATGAGATACAGTTTATGAGTTGTCCATGATTTTTACATAAGTTGAATTTCTATGTTTAGAAATACTGAACCATTGCTCCTCTACTTTTTTAAGTAGAGTTACTTTCTTTTTTCTTCAACCTATTAACCAATGCAATGTCTTATTAAAACAAAATTATATCTTGCCACCTTTGAGCTTTTCTTCTTTGACCCTAAATGCAGACTTTAGAAGAATAAAAATTGAAAAAATAAAGTAACTTTGAATTGTTTTTATTCATAAACAGGATCCCTTTGCATATTAATTACTTATGATAATAGCTCTTCTTAATCAAAAATGTTATCTTTCATTTTAAAGTTCTCAAGATAGTAATGGAAGATAAAACCTTTGTTCTCTATATATTACTCTAATTTATTATGATGAAAGTATACAAACTTGTTATTTTTAATGTTAATTTCATATCTTTAAATAATATTTCAAGAATAAGAATACAAATAAATGCAACTGTAAATAAATTATTTAGGTATTTAATATCACTGCATTCATTATATACATTCTTTTCTCCACTTGAAATTTTCCAAGTAGATAAAAATGTTCAGATATAGTAAGAATTTTTATGTCATATATAAATTCATATCAAGATTTATTTCATATCAGGATATATTTCAAGATTGGTTGAAACTAGTTATATTATGTAAAACTGATTTTGTTGTTTTCTTCAGAAGAAACTGGATTTTGATATAGAAATACATTTTTTATTGAAAAATTCAGACTCTAGAATGTAACGTGTTTAAGATCATTCTGAGTAAATTTGAGTGGAGTATTTTCTGTGTTTTATGGACAAACTGAGTATTAACAATGCATTACTCATGGTGTCATGTTTATTAATGACTCAAAGGAGGGACAGTATATATGAAACAAGTGTAGAAGTAATTCACAGTTCTTACTATCTATCTTGGTACTATAACAAACCAATAGGATAAAAATATTTGCACAAAGGATGTACCTACTCTGATGTGTTCTTTTAAAACTGCCTCAGAAACCTCTAGATTAAAAAAAATATATTTGTGTTATATTTTAAGAGATACTTTTTCTATGTTTATGTAATAAACTTTTCCTATGTTTGCCTAGTTCTAAATTTACATGTTAGTAGAAAAGCAAAGTAATTGTTTTTATGAATTAAATGAGTTCTTCAAGGACAAAAGAACCACAAGTAATTTATAATTATGTTAAAACTAGGACATTAGGAGACATTTTACTAATCCATTTACTTCTTAAAAGAAGAAGTAGAGGTAAATTTTAGCTAGAAATTAGAAAGAAATGAACATCAACAAACAAAAATATCTGCCTATTCCCTTTCCAGTTTTTGTGTAAACTGAAACCTAATCTTTCATATTCACATAGTATAATGTCACAAGGAAATGTGAAGAATCTCAGTGGTGGTACAGCTATCCCTTCTGACTATTCACAGTACACCAGAGGTGGGGAAAAAAAATAATATTTCTGATTAGACAAGCCAGGTTGTAATACTCCCTGGATTGCTGACATCAAGAGCAAATTAACATTCCAGAGAAGAAAATGGCTATGTGATTTACGCAGTTAACAGTGTTATACTTGGCTTGGAGGCTACAGTGAGAGTGAGAGTGAGAGTGAGAGAGAGAGAGAGACAGAGAGAGAGAGAGAGAGAGAGAGAGAGAGAGAGAGAGAGAGAGAGAGAGAGAGAATGTTTTGTAAATATGTTCATTTAATTTCAGAAAAATGACATAGCCCTGACTACATACCACTCGAGTTAATGGTAAAACTCTGGATGCATTTAATTTTTCCCATGATTGATGATATTCATTTTAAGGATTTGAATTCAGAAAGACACAAAATACTCGCCCCCAGTTCTGTGAAATAAAATCATTTATCAGCTCTGCTTTATTTGCAAAAGAAGGTTCAGTTGCCCTTTATATTATTGTTAGAGCTCAAGACAATGTTTCTTTACTTATGAGCAGATGTTTGAAATCCTCCAGGAGGTTTCTATAAGACTATGGAAATGAACTTGGCATGGGTACTGGGCTCCCAGGTGGAGCGGTGCACATGAGCCTCCTTAGAAGTGTTAGATCAAGGCTAGTCAGGGAGAGCAACAGAGCCTAGCCACCAAAAGCCGAGCGCTTTGGTGAGTGACAGGTACAGGCTCCTTCTGAAGCTTGAAAAGGAATGCTAAATGATCTCCCTGACAGAATAAATCTTCTGTTTATTTGGTCTGGACCAGATGTGCTATAGGCTGATGTGGAAATGTCTGCTCATGCCAATTTCACTTTAAATCACAATTTGGCAGGCCTATTAGTTTTGAAAGTTGCAGCCCATTTAGCACTTGAAACAGAAATATTTTCTAATGGTCTTTTCGGTTAATTTGCAAATTCACACCAGGGCCTAAATAGGGCAGTAATAAGCTGCTCTCTAGAGATATAGGTCACTTGATCAAAGAATTCTGTCTTGAGATTGAATGGGAAATATAGCTTTATCTCCTGTGCTCGAATGAGTGATCTCTCTATACAGACTAGTTCTGTGAGTCTAGCACTGTGCTGAGTGCAGTACCACAGATATATTTCTTATTGCTATTTTACATGCAAGGTGCCTTAATATTTTTAAAACAGGAGTAAAATGCTGATTATCAAATTTCAATGGTTCTGAATTGAACATTTTTCACAATCTTGACTTAGGAAGAATCTAAAAAGACTCATCCTTTTAAAATCTATGAACACTCTCTAAATTTCATCACAGATAGACTTCTAGGGAAATCTATGGAGCATTTAAAATTTGGGGAGTATAAAAAAGTCTCGTTCGAGAAGGGAAGTTCTTTTTTAATTTCTTGAAAATGCAGTTGTCTTATCTTCATTTTTCTCCATAGATCTACGTAGTCTAGGTTAATAGAAAATTTTATTGGTACCCTGATTCCTGATTCTATGAGGATAGGACTCTTATTTTTTTTTAATTAATTTCTGTATTTTAAGTGCCTAGAAAGAAGACTAGTACATAGTTGCTACTCAATAAAACTTTGTTGCCTGAGCTAATTCCTATATTTGAATGTACTTTTATCATTTAGCTGATGGTTAGAAGAAGAGTTTGTTTTTAAAAATCCAGAAAGAATACTCATTTCCGTGGATTTATTTGTAAAGCGTCAACTCTTACCTATAGCTCTTGATAAAAACATCTCTGAAGACTTTCCATCAGTATGAGAAATAAATATCACGTTTATCAATGGGGCCTGGGACAGTGAATCTATTATTCTATTGTAAAACTTTAATTTGAACTCAGTGTTATGAAGAAATATATTAAAGAGATATCTAAATAAAAATACTTTTTAAGACAAAACCAAAAATCCAGAGGCCATATAAGAAAATAATTTAAATTTAAATATAGAAAATAACTTCTTCTTGGTTAAAAAAAAAAATGAATAAACCAAGTCAAAATACAAATTACAAAGTAGAAAAAACTACAACATATTTGAAAACTAAGGGCAAGTTTCTTTAATATAAAATCTTCCCAAATCAATAAAAAACATATTTATTATAAAGCTACAGATGTTCTGGCTCATATTTAATGAGAGGAAGCTTAATTAAAGCTCTATTGAAATTTTATTTTTTCACCTGACATACAGACACCAAAATAAGTTTGAGAATACTCTGAGTATGAAGAGTAAAGAAATAAACATTCTTACGCATTATTGCTGGGAGTATAAATTTCTGTATTCCATCTCAGGGACAATTTTGGAATAGCTCTCAAAATCAAAATTAAAATCACTTGCCTTTCAACTTAACAGTTCCATATCTAGTTTATCTAATGAATATGGCTGCATCTGTTTATAAAAATATATGTTCAAGGATAATCAAGAAATTTCATGGTTGTAGTAGCCAAATACTAAAACTAATCTATTGGTTCATTAATTGGAGAAGACTAGTTAAATATATTATGATACATCTAAATTATGGGATGCTATGAAGCCATTAAAACAAAGTTGCCCCATATGTAATATAATGAACTAGTTTAATTTAATAATCAATGAATGAATAAATAACATTTAAAATACTAGTTTATATTTTTATTAGCACCGCATATTTAAAAATATACTTTTAGGTTTAGTATAGATAGATATTTGAGAATCTATGTGTATGTGTGTGTGTGTTTATATGATGCTAATGTATATCATGGTGAAGTTAGTGATGGCTAATTAAACTTCATTTAACTGTCTTATAAAGCAATCTTTAATATAGCCCTAACTTTTAGTCACAGTTGTAGACATTGGTATTTATCTAGAGGTTTTCACTGATATAGTATTTTATTTTCAGACAAAAAGGAGAAAATGTGTAAAAGTTTTTCCCAGGCATGGAACTTTGGGACCATTAAAGTGCTGTTTTGTAAAATAACTGTTCCTGGGAACTTGAAAACATTATTATCCTCCTAAAAAAATGAAAATTGCAATTTTTAGTCACTGCGGGAATGAACCTCATAAACCGGATGAGTTTAATGGTCTCACGCTGAGATTAAATGGTGGTATCTGCTTTTACAGTCCCTGATATCTGCCACACTGGAGGTGCAGCTCCCACTTGACCATCCACAACATTTGGCTCCGTGAACTGCTTGGCAGCTGCATTTGCTGGCTGAAAGAAAAGAGGATATGTGGAAAAACTGAGATACCACTGAATACCTCAAAGATTGTGTTGCTAATGTTAAAAGGGTAAAATAGTTTTAATTATATAAACAGAAATATTGAAAATTGTTTGCAGAAAGAAGGAAATTTAGTCCTAAAGCCTTTTTTCCCCTTGGTTTTTCTGTGCAACAAGTAACCTAGAGCCATGTACAAATATTGGGAAAATGTGCATGTTACTGGCTGTAATTCAGCTCTAAGAATGGTTGATGTGATTAATTAACACTGTATGACTGAGTCTTCCAGCAGTCATGTTGGTTACATTAATATTAATGCATATGGATTGGCAACATGGTGAATGAGATGTAAAGCTTCTCCTTGTTTAGATCAAGTGGGAAGGAAGGAAATTAGAAGGAATGCATGAAAAGAGAGCCTGAAATTTTAACCATGGAAATTAATCAAGCAGTTTGTGATGGGTGAGTGGAGAGAGATGATTTAGAAATAATGGTGGCAGTGATTTGTGTATCTGTATTTAAAATATCTGTCTGTGTTTAGTGTAGTCTTTGGCATAGATAGGCTACTAGACTTTACTCGACTACTCACCATTATGGTTTTTCAACCTAGGTTTCAAGAATCCTTAGAAGATCTCTGGATGGATTTCAGGATGTCTATCAACCTTCTGGAATTGAAAAGCAGGCAGGTTTTGCTTGTAAGTTTATTTTGCTTCCATCACGGAGCCCATAGTTTTCACTAGATTCTCAAGGAGACAAATGTAATAGATGTATATAATTCTATTTTGTTGGCCTTCACACAAATATTCCAGTTACTATATATCCTGGCAAACTGTTTATAATGCATAGTTACAGAGGTATGAGAAGAAAGAGTCCCAGAAGACTTTGAGAAGTCTCCAAAGTTGTACTTATATCACTTCTGGGTTATCGGAAGCAAAGGTGATGCTCATTACTGTAATAAGGCACAGGTGAATCTATTCTCATTTCTAAGTTACAAATGCTCCACAGTAACATTAGATATAGTCAACATCACCTGTGGACAGTTCCATTCAGGGCTTCCTGGTTTGGGAACATCCTTTATAGAAACACTGCCTTAAAGCTGGTTCAAAATTTGTAACCATAAAAGGTTAAAATGTTATTTTAGTGTTAAGATTTCCATCTTTGTTGTCAATAAAACTAGAGATGGAATATTTGGTATCTCGAATTTACATCTCAAACATTTGCTTGAAGATACTATAAAGAATACATGGGAATTCGATATGTTCAGGATCCGTTCTTTGTTTGATAAGCATCAGAAGAATGCTTAGCATATTCCAGCAACTGAGTTTGTTGTTGAAAGATGAGCACAACATAGATTAATGGGGCAGAGGGTTGGAAAAGAAAGAGAAATAAATAGATAAATTAAAAGAGTTTATAAGAGTCTACTGTTTGATATGAAATTTTCATATCAATCTCATGTTTGAGTTTGGAATGTAGACACTTCTGACAGCTCTGTGTTAAACCAGTGGGTGTTTCAGTGATTTGCAAACCTTGGTGCCCACCAGATCACCTTGCAGTATTCCTGGGAATGGGGTCCTGGTGTGTACATTTTAAAGAGCTCCACAGTACTTATGATTGACAGCTTCTAAAGTTTATTAAGTGTTTATTATTTGATCAGAAATATCAGTCTGTCATATCAGTACTTAAAAAGAAAGTCAACCCAGTTACTGGAAATTACAAACCTTGCCCTGCATGTCATAATGTGTTAACCTCTGATACGGAGTAGTCTAGTGTTTACGGTAGTTTTACAGCTAAACTTTGTTTTTCTAAGCTGGTTATATTGCATTTGGTTACTTGATTTCCATTTACTCCAAAGGGAAGATAAACTGTGTCAATTGTTAGAAAGTCATAAAAATATACCTCGAGGAATACTCATGGAAAAAATCCTGACACCTGTTGTCTTTTACAGCAATCCCAAGTCTACCTCATACATTTTCTTTATATTTCTCTCTCTTGTTCTTGGGAAATGATTTCCATGAAAATGAGATCTTTATTTTTTGAGAGTTCATCTGTTCCTCCTGCTCAGAGAGAACAAAATGCTTAAAATTTAAGCTCGATATATTGAATTAGAATGCTTTGCAGCATTTTCCACAAGGATCAGTAGCTTTTTGTGGTCTACCAGGAATAAAGCCCTGCTGCCTACCAGCTGCTGTTGGGATGAAGGTTTGCAAAAGCTGTTTTCTCGTGGACATGTAATTCTCAAGAACAGCCTTTCCAGCTCCTGTGACTGCAATTAGGGAAAAGGTTGTGTTCCTTTTAGTCTCTATCCCTTAACTGTACCCTCATCCTGTAACCTGGTAATACCTGAGTCTGACAACAGCTTTACTATGGAGCATTAAGTTCCAGATGATGGACATATGCTTTATAAGCTAGAGTTTCTTTTTATAATTCTTTTTAATGTGTCACTTTTCCTTTTATTTTATATCTTTTTCTACTACAAAGTAAGTACTATTGCAAGTAAAGGTAACAGAACATTTGTAATTAAGCACCATCCTAGGTTAGCATTTGCACAATATGTTTTCTCAGTTAACTAGCTGTTTTCTTCTTGGATTCAGTATACTAATGTCTGAAAAAGCTATATGCTATTTGCTCTAAATTAGAATGTGATAGGAGGGGAGAAGAAAGGCTATGCTTATGTAACATTGTGATTAATTTCTTTCAAATTGGTGATGTATAGATTACGTTCTTTAGCAAGCACTCATGAAATTCGAAAAACTATATATAGCAAGTTGTAATTTAATAGGATTTCAAGTATCAGAGGAGTTATGGCACATAGAAAAAATGAAAAATAATATAGTCCTATTTTTAATATCCCCCAAATAATTAATCATTTTCTTGACCCATATGAAAGTTAAATAAAATAAAGTATTATCTAACTAGTTACATAGCATAGTGCAATGAAAGTATATGTGTTGCTTTGTAATTTTATTAATGAGGAAAAAACATTTCTTCAATTCATATAGCTGAGGTCCTGAGACAAGTTGAAAAGAGGCTCATAAAAAAGCACCTTTTCTTTGTCACCTTCCTGATTTTTCTTCTTGCAAGATTTATTTCTTTATTATAACATCATGGCACTGATGGTTCCATACCCAAAAGCCATCCTCTGTTTTCTAGAAGAGAGGCTGAAAATACAGATATGTACTTTTTCTAATTTTCTTCCAACTAAAGAGATGATGTGAACTAGAGCTGATCAATGATATATAAAGAAAATTATGCTGGGGACTTCTGGAAAAAAATTTTCTCCTTGATAAAGAAGAAAGGTAAGGTATATGAATGAAAGTCCCCTGCCTTCCCTTCTTGATTTTTCACATGCTTGGTATAAAGGTGTAATATATTTTGTGGATTCATGGATCCACAAAATCAATCCTGGGAATGTCTATCTCAATATTTTTGTGATATGACGTGGTTATATTACTTAATGCCTGAGTAATTTTCAGTTTGGTATTCCATGCCTTACAATCAACTTGGCAAATACTACAAGACTAACAAAGGAAGTTAGATCTGCATATTAAGAGAAGACATAAGAGTTGGAAATCTAGTTTTATTTAATCTATTAGTAATAAAACTAGATGAACTAAGAAGGAAAACTTAGTTGATAGGTGGCAATTCTGTAACTAATGGCGACAATTGCAAAATAGGGTAGAAACCTATGTCAATCAAATTTAAATAAGAATAAATACTACATTGAGTGATAGTTTAACACTGGTATAAATACTTGTAATCAGAAAAGCCAGATTCTCATATTATTAAAGATCAAGGGGAAGTGGCAAGTTAGACACTAAAGAAAAAATCTGACTTGAGGCCTATCTACCCTACCAGGAAAGTAATTAAGCCTCCAATAATTTTCTACATTATTTAAATGGAAAAAAAAAGAAAATCAGGTAAAGACAAAGGACATTACATATATTAGGTAGGTAGGCAATATAATTCAATTTGAAAAATTTTTTAAATTTGAAACTTTTTCTTAATCCGAACAAGCTTAAAGTACATTAAGTTTCCAATAAAAATGTATTTTATCAAATACACAATAATTAATTTTAATTTTTTATTTTTAACTTTTAAATTAAAAATGATTGGGCTAGCATTAATTAATAAAGTCAAATAAGTTTCAAGTGTACAATTCAATAGAATGTCATATATATTATGTATTATGTATTCACCACCCAAAGTTAGAGTTCCTTCCGTCACTAAATATTTGACCACTTTTACCTATACTACCACTCCCATCCTTCTTCCCTCTGGTAACCAATAATCTACTGTCAGTGTCCATGAGTCTCTGTTTGTTTCCTATGTTTTTAGTTGTTTTCAGTTTTATATTTTACATATGAATGAAATCATATGATTTTCAACTTTTTCTGTCCAACTGATTTCTCTTAGCATGATTATCTCAAAATCTATCCATGTTGTCATAAATGGCAGTATTTTTATCTTTTTTATTATTATTTTTTTAATGGCTGAGTCATAGTCCATTGTATAGATATACCACATTTTTTAATCCAATCATCTATTGTAGGATATTTTGCTTGTTTGCATGTTCTGGCCACCTGTTGGCATGATTCGGATGCATATACCTTTGTGGACAAATGTTTTCAGTTTTTTTTTTGTAAATATCCAGAAGAGAGATTGCTGGGTCATATGGTAATTCAATTCTCAATTTTTTGCGGCAACTCCATATTGTTTTCCATAGCAGTTGTATCAATTTATATTTCCACCAGCAGTGTATGAGGGTTTCTTTTCCCCCAAAACTTCTCCAAAACTTATTCTTACTTGTCCTCTTAATGATAGCTATTCTGACAGATTTGAGATGTTATCTCACTGTGATTTGCATTTTGATTTGCATTTCCCTTATAGCTAGTGATGCTGATCATCTTTTCATATGTCTGTTGGCCATTTGCATTTCTTCTTGGGAGAAGTGTCTGCTCAGGTTCTCTGCCCATTTTTTAATTGCCTTGTTTGTTTTTCTATTGTTGAGTTGTATGAGTTCTTTGTATATTTTGGATATTAGCCCCTTATCAGAGGTGTTGTTTGCAAATATATTTTCTAATTCAGATGGTTGCCTCTTTGTTTTGTTGATAGTGTCTTTTCTGGAAGAAGCTTTTTAGTGTGCACAGTCTCATTCTTTTATTTTTGCTTTTACTTTCATTGCCTTTGAGGTCAAATTCATAATATCCTCTCTAAATCCAATAAATTCTATGTAATTTATTATTTCAAGTCTTACCTTCAGGTCCTTAATCTATATTGAGATAGTTTCGGTGTATGGTGATACAGTAGTCTAGTTTCATTATTTTGCATATGGCTTTCCAGTTTTCTGAGCACCATTTATTGAAGAGGATTTGCTTTCTCCATTGTATGTTTTTGACTCCTTTGTCTAAAATTATTTGCTCATATATACAGAGGTTTACTTCTGGACTCTCAATTGTGTTCCATTGGCCTGTGTATCTGTTTTCTGCCAATGCCATGCTATTTTGGTTATTGTTGCTTTGTAGTATAATTTGAAGTCAGGCAGTGTGTTAACTCTGGCCTTGTTCTTTTTTCTCAGAATTGTTTTGGCTATTCAGGGTCTTTTGTGCTTCCATATATGTTGGATAAATTTTTTGTTCTATTTCTTTAAAAAATGTCATTGAGATTTTAATGAAAATTGCATTAAATCTGTGTATTGATTTAGGTAATTAGGTAATTTTAACTATTTTGACTCTTTCGATCTAAGAACATGGAATATCTTTCCATTACTTTGTATATTCTTCTATTTCTTTTAATAATGTCTTATAGTTTTCAGTGTATAGGTCCTTCACATGCTTTGTTAGGTTTATTCCCAGGTATTTTATTCTTTTTATTGTAGTTGCAAAAGGAATTATTTTTTATTTCTTTTTCTGAAAATTCATTGTTGAAATATAAGACTGTTATGGATTTTTGAATGTTGATTTTGTATCCTGAAACTAAACTGTATTTGTTTATTATTTCTAATAGTTTTTAGTTGAGTCTTTAGGGTTTTCTATAGTGAGAATCATGTAATCTGCAAATAGTGACAATTTGACTTGTTCATTTTCTATTTGGATGCCTTTTATTACTTTCTCTTTCCTGATTGCTCTAACTAGGACATCCAATATTATATTGAATAATAGTGATGATAGCAAATAGCCTTGTCTTGTTCCTGATCTTAGAGGAAAAGTTTTTAGATTTTCATCATTAAGTATGTTAGCTGAGGGTTTGTTGTATATGGCCTTTATTATGTTGAGCTATTTTCCTTCTATACCCATTTTATTAAGTGTTTTGATCATAAATGGGTGCTGTATCTTGTAAAATACTTTTTCTACATTTCTTGATAGGACCATATGATTTTTATTCTTTATTTTGTTTATATGGTGTACCACATTAATTGACTTGTGTATGTTAAACCTTCCCTGTACCCCTGGGATGAAGCCCACTTAATCATGGTGTATAATCTTTTTAATGTGTTGTTGTATTTTATTTGCTAGTATTTTATTTTGTATTTTTGCATCTGCATTCATGAAAGATATTGCAAAGGCATGATGATTTTAACATGAGTAAAGAAATCAGGGAAAGCACTTGACCAAAACTGAACTCGAAACCTACATAACAATACATGTTTTTAAAACTACAAGTAAATATCTGGATTCTGATAGAATTATTTGTGGCTCTGTCACTAGACAAGCAGAAGTTGACACTAGACAGGATAATTAATTCAGTTAATCCAGGAAAGAAAAATCTACACAAATTGAATAAAATATAAGGCTGGTAGAGAAGGCAAGAGATATTAGTTAGAATGTAGTCTAAGCTGCTGTAAGGGAGATACAAATATAGAGTGGCTTAAACAATTTAGAAGTGTATTTCTCTTTCACATAACAGAATAGAGATAGGTAGTCTAAGCCTCGTAGAATCTTTGTCATTCTCACTATATGGCTTCCATCTCTGGATCCAATTCCTGAAAAGGGAAGATAGGACCAAAAAAAGTCCATTCCTTTTAAGGGCACAGCCTGGAAATGATCAACAGTTCTGTTCCCATCTCCCCAACAGAACTAAATCATACAGCCACACCTGGTTCAAATGGTGCTGAGAAATGTGCTCTGTAGCTGAGTGGCATGTAGCTTTATAAAACTCAATAGCACTCTTCTGAAAGGAATGGAGATTGAGTCTTGGGGGACAATAGTCATTTCTGATCCAGGAGGAGTCACAGTGTTAGAAGAAATAGTGGGGACTGTAGAGCCCTAGCTTTGAATCCAGATATTCATTTTTTTGGGGGAAATATTCATGATTGCATCTGTGGTTTTGGAACTGGTCTTAATCAATTATGCTTCCTTTTTAATGCTCTGGCATCAGTGAGAACATGGATGTTGCCAGAATAGAACATTTTTGTGTTTATTTTAGTAATTAAAAATTATCAAAGTAGTACAAAAGTAATTCCTAAACATGGTTAAAAAAAATTATAAAGTACAGATGGATTATAAGAAAAAGCAGAAGTCTCTTGCTCCACAATGGCATTTGAAAAAGAAGACACATTTTATATTTCTTTAACTATGTCTTCTGATATCAATATCCATATCCCAAAGCACTATTATATCTATGTGCGTTACTATGTTAATTTTAGACATCATCTGTTTAGTCTTAGCTCACTTACCAATAATGACATACCTCATACTTGACATAATTATATTAAAATTTTAGTTCCTTTGCTCATTGTTTCTATAATTTTAAGATGCTTACATATTTATTTCTCATATAGTCAATTATAGAAAGTTTTCCATGATTCTCTACTTTGAAGGTGAAGCACTTCTAACAATTTTTTTCAGCTTTCTTCTTCCATTCTAACCCAAACTTTTTTCCTCTTTAGTCTTATATGTCAAGACTGATAACATTACATTGTATTTATTAACCATAATTAACTACCTTATAATTTTGTTATAGGTTGTTTCTAAAAGTCAGAAGATCAACAAATGTTTACAATATTATGTCTAGTACAGAGGACATAGGTTAGCAGCTCTTTGTATGCTATCCTTTTTACTCGGGGGATATTGTAGTGAAAAAAGAAAAGGCTGAGGATAGAGGAAGAAGTAATCCATTTCGATGGAAACTTGAAATTTATAGATTTATGGACTGTGACCTGTTGAAAAAAGTCATACCCAGAATAATAAAAGGAGATGTTTTATGACTGAAAGGGCTCCCTTCGAATAAGTGATTCATTACCTTGAGACCTCATATGTTAAATCTGGGCCAGAGTATGTCCTAATGTTGTAGGAAAGGAATTGGGCATGTACCTCTGTACCAGGTAAGATTACTGTCCCTTGATCATCTTATTTGACAATCTAACAATGTTTATTCTTATTTATTTTTTTTGATCACTACAAAAATAGTGTACTATGAACATATTTTCTTTTTCATTAAGCCTCTTTTCCCTTATAGTTTCTATCTGCTCACTTTTTCATTTGAATATAATAATAACAACATATTTCAAAATATAAGTATACTTTATCATACCCTTATTTCTCTGATATACGCCTCTTAAGAAATGTTGAATGGAAAGTACATTTCTGGGTCCTTACATATCTAAAAGTATCTGTGCTGATTTCTCATACTTGATTAGTCAATTGGCTGTATAGAATTCTAGTTAAAATAACGTTTTTTAAAGAATTATAAGGCATTATCACACATTTTTAAATTTGATATCAACAAGTTTAAGGGCAATGTCTGTTTTGCCTTGCAGAGGGTATGTAATATGTCCCCTTAGTACATCTCACAAATGATTTTATTAAAGAACAAACAAACGAACAGAAAACGATTTTCATTAGCTCTTTCAGAAGCTGGCCTATATTTGCCTGGAACTTAAAGAGCTCACCTTTAGTAGCTCAGTTTTCTCTTCTAGAATTGGGGACTGGAAAAATCTTTTAATTTCTTTCTAGTTTTATAAATAATGACAATAATAAATACTGTTTTTTTTTCAAAGAGCTGATGTATTTTTTTTTATTATTGTCCTAATTAACTTTCACAGATATCAGAATAAAAGGTAGGGCCATTTTTGGTATTCTCATTTTATTGCTGAAGAAACTGAAGTACAAAGGTACTAAATAACCTGCTAAAGGTAAAAACAGTAATATATTTTGTTTAAAATATTACTTTAAGACTTCTCTATAATATGACTTGGTGTAAAATGAAGTGTCCTGTGTTAATATTTTTTAAAAGTATTATCTTAAGAACATAGTCCTCTAAGGACTTTACTCTCATGTCATGAAATAGTAATTGTGCCTCTATCCACTGAAGAGGTTTTTAAAATTGTAAGCCACTGGTGAATTTATGAGGATGAAATATGTGATCAAAATACACACACACACACACACACACACACACACACACACACACACACACACACATCACCGACAATAAGGATCATGGTTTAATGTAATAAAATAAGTGAGAAGTTTTGACAGAAGTTTTTACTGAACAAGGCAGAAAAAGGAAAGACCTGCATTTTATATCTTTAGAATATGATAGTGAGGTTTAAAATTATATTTAATTCAGATTTCTGTTGTTATGATTTTATGTCATAGAACATTTGAAGGGATATTTGTGTTTACCTGTCTTAGGTGTATACATAGCTATAGAAGACTACTTACTTGGTACTTAGCGAAGAAAAGAGATCAAGAAAGAACAATTTTTGTTTTTACTTTTTAAATGAGGTAAAATTTAATTAGGTTCCAAGATGTGCTAGGTGTCAAAGAGAATGTAGAGTTAGAGTTAATTCCTGCATGTTAGCTTAAAGGCAGAAGTAAACCTGCAGAGAGGCACAATGAGAATCATCTTATCTTTCTTTTAATAATGTATTTCCCCTAATATTATGGTAATTCATGTATACTGCAAAAAATTTGAGAATACAAAAAATATGAAGAGGAAAAAAACAATTTATCACCTAGCGATATAGTTAATATATGGCACATTTACTTTTTTTGTTAAAATTTACTTTTATTAATAAAAAAATACTTATTTTAATTTTATAGGTATTATACTTAAAATTGCTAATAAAAAATGAATTTAGAATAATCCTGTTTGACTAAGACAATTAAACTGTGGCTTAAAAAAGTATTTGTCTTCATTTGTTCATAGATCTTTTATTATTTACTCTTAAAACTTTTGGAACTTTCCCATCTGTAAAGTATAAGAATGGCTAAGCTACATGAGAAAGCCTCTCTGAGATAACCCATAAGAAGTGAAACAGACATCATAAAAGGAATCATTGTCATTCGGTATGGTAACTTGGATTATACAAGGAATCTCTCCCCTCCACTTTAGTTCACAAGGAACATGCTTCTAAACATGGAGGTGTGAAGAGTTTGGCTGTTACTTGCTGTTAGAATTGGTCTTTCTAGCTAATAACAATAAATTTCTGGCACGGTTACTATTAGGTCTTAATGTCCTATGATTTTAGGAAATTCTGTAAATAGTTTGGATTGAGTTTAATTTATTCATAAATTAAACATGTTTTAAAAAGTTCACTATTCTGCCAGGGTAAAAGTCTGCTGGTTAAGTATCTTTATAAAACATATAAGGATATGCAACATATGCAGGTAAATCTTGTTCTTACAGTATACTTAGAATACTGAATTATTTAAACCCAAATCTATTTTAACAAAATGTCCATAATATGAAGTAGCTGAGAAACGAAATCTAAAGTTATGACAAGGGAGACTCACTTTCACTTGAAGCTGTGTTACTTACAGAACTTAAAGAAACATGTATCCTTAAAGCCATACAGGAAGAGGTTAAGAAGGCACTGTCTCCTCATTTTTTACTATGTGATTCCAATTGGGGTTGGCCAGAACTTAGCATTTCTAAATATTTCAAAAAAGTCTATAGAAGCATAAAAAAAGTCTTTAATGAAAAAGAATGTCTCCCTTTCTACATCAATCAGTAATAATATTCTTCAGAATTTTCTGTAACACAAAGACAAAAGTGAGTCCATATACTTAATCAGATGTCAAAAGGATGGGAGGTAGCCTATTAAATCAACTCTTAGTCAGAGCTTCTGCTGTCTTTTTACTACACATTGTTAACCAATGTGAGTAAAGTGGACTTTTATGAAAGAATAGTGTTTAGTGGTCAGGACATCTTTTGGGCTTTTCTTCCTAGGTGGAATATACAACAGTGAAGGGCGTAGTGGGTGAAATACAGACAAGCTACTCTTTCTAGCTCAGAGTTGATGAAACCCATATATACATTCAAGAAGCCTTGGGGTTTCTGTTGAGAAGATGTGACAATAAATGACTGCAAGCTAAACCAGAGCAGTCTGAGGCTCGTCACCCCCTCCTCTTGTTCTTGGAATAGACATTCTGCACACCATTACTGCAATATTAAGTAGACTCTAACAGATCATATGTCGTCCATGGTGAATTTGGAATCTATTTTTGTGGGATTGTAGGGAATGAGGGAAATTATTTTATAACTTAAATTTACAGCAATGGGAAAACATTCAAGGGCTGTAAGTAAAGCAGTAACATGCTCGCTATTACGTTTTAAGGAACCCTCTATCTGCAAAATCAAGAAGTCACCCTGTACACTAAAAGTTCCTTATTTCATATGCCTTATTTACATTTTCTACAGTCCAATAGTCTTGATTATAGGAATAAAGACCATGAAATAAAAAAAAAACAATGGAAGAAACCACAATGGCAAAGATCATGGGATGTAATTACTTAAAGTTTTGAAAGTTCTACATGTCAAAACACAATATAAACGAATAAAAGGCAAATGACATTTTATAAAACTGCTTATTACAAATATCAGTAAGTAGCAATTTCCTAAATGTGTGAAGAGTACTTATGAACCACCCTCGCTGAATAAGTAAATAAAGAATAAAGTAACAACTCACAGATAAAAGTAAATCAATTAGTAAATATATGTAAAAAAAATCCAAGCTCAATTGATAACCAAAGAAACAAACGTATGATCTATTGTATGTCAAGTTGACAGATTCTTCTTGAAACCACAGTGCTTGATGTTGGTGGAAGTAAAGCAACATGGAATTGGCCACACATTGTAGAATTTCTTGTAAAAGCGGAAATGCTAATCCCTTTTCTAGAAAAATTTTTGGCAATCTCAAAGGCCTTCAATGTCAATACTTTTAATCCAATAATTTAACTTTTAGATAAATACCTACGAAAATGACCTGAGACAAGTACAAAGATTTATTTTATGTGAATATAGTTGTTGTAGTTTTAGGTATAACAACAAAAATTTAGAAATATACTAAATGTTTAACAATAGAGAAGTTTTTAAATTATGGTTTATTTGATATAATAAATATAATGCAACTATGAAATCAATTTGTTTTCAAAAACCTCACATGAGCATTCAATAATTTCCTGTTGTTTACCTAGAATGCTATGTTTCTCACTTTTTGAACATACTATTTCATCCCTTCTCTTGTCTCCTTGGTTATTACACACAAACTTGCTGCTCATTGTTATTGGAGATTATATGCCATACTTTCTGGAACAAAAAGAAGCCATTAGATGGGAACTCCCTTTATTTTCTACCATAAAATCGACCAACCTTGCTGCTTTCATACCCATTTCCTCATTCTTCTCTTCTGATATATTAAGAAAGTTCTCCTCTTTCTTTCCAAGACAGCCATCTCTTGTAGTGTTCTGCAGTCCACCTGCTTTTATCTACTCAAGAGCTTTGAATGCTCAGCTTTTCTCTTTCCCACATAATTAGTATCTTCCACTGTAATAATTCCTATCAGCCTGTAAAGCTACTCTAGTAACTTTCATTTTACAAGAACAAAAGTGCTACCTCTTTCATTTCTGCTGCATTTTTTCAACTCTTGAGCTTTTATTTCTTTTAAATATCAGTCTTTTCTCTTTATTTAATCACCCCCTTTCCCCCCCCCGGATTATATTCCTTTCTTTAGCTCTTTGAATAGTTTAAAGACATTTATTTTGAAGCTCCTTTTGAATTGTTGTGGTTATGCAGGATTATTTAGGTGGTTATTCAACTTCTTCCCACTGCCCAAGCCCTGTTACATTATTCACTTCTGAAATAGTTTTACTGTCTGTGTCTTAGGTGAGGATTTCCACTTCTACACTGTATGAGGAGGTCACTTATGGAGTCCACATCCATTTGTGGGCAAACTCTGAATTTTCATCTCTCATGTCTTTACTCATGATTTGGGATAAGTAATAAGATGCTCCAGGACTATGCCAGGGAGTGAAGATTTTCTGGTGTGTGCTTTTAGATTGTGCTTTCTTAGTAGATTACTCCTAAAAAAAGCAAAGCAAAACAAAACAGGCTACATTCTGAGTCCCCTCAAAGGAGCTAATATTCATGGTAGAAATGAAGCAATTGGCAAGAATCAGACTCAGTTCTGTTTACCCACAGTCTGCCCATAATGAAAAGAAAATCACTACTTTAAGGTCTTAGTTTTCAAAGTGCTGTTCCTGGAGCAGCATAGGAGGGTCCAACTCCAAGCCAAATGGATAAGAACCTTCATTTTAACAAGATCCCCTGGTATTTCCTATGCACTCTGAAGCCTCTGAGGCTAAGTTCCAAGAGATCCGTGAAAAAAGAAATTAATTTCTTGCTCTATTCATCCAATTATAAGTAAAAACAGACTCTCTAAACAGTCCTGTCATGATTAAGACAAGAGATAACATTACCCTTTCTTCCTGTTCTAAAATACAGTAATTAAGATGGGATGGATGAACTCTAACATAGTTCTGACTCCAAGAATAAAATCACCTTTTAGTATTGCTATGTTCTATTTAATAATACTTTATTTGCCATGTACTTTTATGCTGTCTTTGAAGTTTCCCTACCTCCAGTGTGGCCCATGGGAACAAACTATTTTTCTCTCAGTGGCTTTATGTCTTTTTCTTATTCTTCATATCTTTAGAGATGGTTATCTCTAAATGACATATATATTTTTAAAGAGTTAAATACGATCAGTATGTGACTAGTCACCTGGTCAAACAGTATGCCATTTTAGGAAGAAATGCAGCTCTTGAGGCAAATTATAGCGAATGTTACAAATGCCAAACCAAGACAAAAAAGTAGTTGAGTCTTCTCACAGGAAAGAAATTTGGTGACTGAGTCCAGAATGGTTTTCCTAACATTTTATTTTAAGAAAGAAAAAATAGGTTAAATGTTTTAAAATATTAAATAGAAAAAAGTATTTCTTTAAATACAAGTGACATTTTTTACAAGTTGTTTTCTTCAGGCATATAATATTAAAACATATGAAACATCCAAGCATTAAGATTTTTAACTTTAGGACCCCATAAATCTATAATGCAATATTACAAATAAAATTGACTAACATTTATTGGGGTGGCACTAAGCACTTAATATGAGAATCCTGCTGATTCTCACCTGTGAGAATCTTTTCTTTCTATCATTATATAAAGTTGGCGGCAGAGGCCCAGACACTAACTCATGCATTGTCTCTCTGCTCGTAAAGGGTATGGATGAAATCTGAACCCAAGCAATGTGATTTCAGAATGTTGGATTGGAACCCCTGAGTTATAATAGAGAGTTTTTTGTCCTTAGGAGCTACACTGTCATTAGGGCAGTATTTCCCAGACTTGCCTCTAGCCATCACTTGGGAAAGTTATTCAAAATACCCCTTTCCAGGACCCGGTAGATGCCAGTAATCTTTATGTTTCAGAAGCTTTTTTGGATAATTCTTACCAGGAATAGTTGGAAAAAATTCTTTAAGAGATATTGGTAATAAAAGTAAATATATGATCTGACTATGTAGCCTAGAATAAACTAAAATCATGTTCTTCCTCTTTTTCATAGTATAAGGAAGGAAGGATGCTCAGGAGACCCAGTAGGAAGAGCTTCCTGAGATTGTGGAGGAAAGAAAGGCATATTTGGCTAAAAGTAATCTTTACATAACTAAAATATTTGAGATAGTTTGATAATAGAGGGAAGCCTGGTTGCTAGCATTAAACTTCTCCTGCACCCCCTTCTATGTAATATCTACCAAGAGCTTTGGCACCAATCATGGTCAGGTAAGAGGTATTTTATAAGTGGACATTTAAAAATTTAAACTCTCGTCTAAATACTCAAGTAGAATATCATTCTTTCCATAATATTTCCTTCCATAATATTCCATAACTTAAGATAAGTTATTTTATATACATTAGGGAATATAAATTTTAGAGTACTTGTCACCTAATAAAAAGGCAAATAATACTATGTCAATGAGCTACAATATTCCTGTAATTCAGATGTACTTTCTACATAGAAAAAAAATCAATATTGCTTCAGAAAAGATTTTTGATATATGGCTAACCTCAATAGTTTAATGTGGCAATTGTTTTGGAGAGTCAATATTTGAAACAGAATGCTATTAGTAAACAATTCAAAAATCCAGAAGATGGAAGTTTCAACAAAACAACTATCTTGTGCTCTTAAGAGAGTTAATAACATGAAGACAAACAAACAAAAAAAGAGAAAGATGATTGTAGATTATAAGAGACTAACCAGTTATAACCTAATAAAGTGTGTAAACATAGATTAAGTCCTGATTCTTGTAAAACAAAACAAAACAAAACAACAACAACAAAAACAGCTATAAAAAATAAAACATGGAGAACTGGAAATATGGACTAAATAGTAAATATCATAGCAATTATTAATTTTCTGAGGTCATAGTGGTATTATGCTTTAGTTCTTGCTTTCAGAAAATGTGTGCTAAAATATTTAACAATAAAGTGCCATGATGCTGCAACTTTCAAATGGTACAGTTACATGTATATATAACTGTTATATGCTCATATATATTTATATATATGCACATATACATGTTATATACATATTTATATGTGTATGGAACACACAGGTACCTGTAGGGAGAGGGAGAGAAAATATGCTAGATTATAATGGCAACTATACTGTTTCTTTTTAGAGCAAGAATTCATTGAAAATATGGGTGATTCTAGATCTGGGGCAGAAATGTATAAGAAAATCCTCAATATTCAATTGTGGAAGGTATCAAGGAAAACTATCAAAGACTAGTAGGTTTTCTAAAAACACTCAGGAGACAACTTGAAAGGCTTCCTCTGGCCAAACATGGGGCAATTTGAGCATCAATAAGGATAATAACTTCAATAAATAGGAACATGTAAAATATGTTTAAATCCATGAGTTCTTAGTATACATTAAAAAAATAATTGGTCATCATTAGAGGATGGACTATTTTGAAAGCTGATAAACAAAGGTGAGAACTGAGCATTTGTTTTGCCTTTTCTATATAACTGAACTACTGGACAAGTATATGGTAGATGAAGGGACATTTCTTTTTAATAAATAAAGAATAAAGAATAAAATTAAAATATTAACATTTTTTAACTTCTAAATAATTAGTGGATCTAGGCATTGCACATTAGTGGTTGCTAACATAAAAAGAGAGACAACTAGATATTATGAGCTCCTTGTTGGAGGAATGCACCACCTATAGAAAATATCCTTGCCAAAGACATTATTCTTAAATCTCATCAAAACTTTAGGTTTAACTACAAATTTATAAGAAATGTAGAAATCATTGGAACACATTTTTAAAAAAAGTTTTGCGGGATGCAATCAGAAAAATCCAGACTGTTAAAAAAGTTTATCGAACAAGTACCTAATTTCAACAGCAAATGAAACATAAATGAGATGGAGAAAGAAAGCTACAAATTAAAGAAGATTTAAGAGACATATTACTTAATTTGCTATATGTGGGCCTCATTTGGATCCCGATTCAAACAAATAAATATAACATAATGAGACACCAAGTGTTAATTGGACATTTGAAAGTATTAAAGCATTATTATTTTTAAGAATTATAATGCTTTTGTGGTTTTTTATTTTTGAGAAAAGTTTTTATCTTTTAGAGAGACATATTAAAATAACTACAGATGAAGTGATACAATGTCTGGAATATGTTCCATAATAATAGGAAGACAGAGTAGAAATAGATGAAACAAGACTTGCTATAAATTGATAATATTTGAATTCAGGTAATGTGAAACTTATCTTTTTAAAAACGTAAATTTTATTGATAGTCTGTTTATTTTTATATTGAGCCATTAAGATTTAGCTTGGAATGAGAAAGTAAAAATCTCCCCAGCTATTCACTTGGCTGAGATAACAGGCATGGGTAATACTAGCAGCAAATTTAATGAGAAACAATTTTTTTCCCAAGGACATGCTGCAGCAATTCTTCAGGGAAAAAAAAAAAAAAAAGAAGAAGTTGATACTATTATTATCTGCATTGTGCAGGTGAGGAAACACAGGTGGAGGAAATAAAGTGAGTTGCTCAGGGTCACATAATTTGGTTTGAGGTCGAGAGAGTTTCCATAGCTAAGCACTCTAAATCAAGGCTCTCGCACTTAACCACTATGATATTCATCCCTGGGCTGAGATTTTCACTGGAGTCTTGTGACCTAGCATGATTAACAAAGTTTTATTCATTTGGAATCTACAAGTAACTTCATGGCTTATTCAATAAGTACAGGTTCAAAATTAGGTAGGGGCCAAGAAAATTGTTTACAGGACAGTAATGCCAAAAATTAGAGGCTCTAGATTCCCATTAAGTATGAGCTGAGCTAGTTTTGTACATGAAAACAGGTAGGAATGGTCACAGCTCTTCCATATGGATATAAGATTATGCATTTTGGAGATGGTAAGGATGGATAATCATGTTATTGTACTTTTCACCCATATACGAAATAGGGTTTAGTAGTTGAGAAATGCTCTCTGTTTCTAAGAAGTGAGAACTGAGAAAATATTTTTCTATTGCATTGGCCATAGTAAAATTATTTTATATCTTCAAGCAAGATAACTGATTCCTAAGAATGAACATAAAAAGAATCCTGGCATAGTAAAAATTTTCTTTATGCTAATATGTTCAGATATTAGAAACAAATTGATTACATTTGTAAAATAGAAAAAAAAAAAAAGGAAAATGATACCCTCCAGGATGCAACAGGGAAAATTTAATAAGCTGTCTTAAATCACTCAATCTACAACACAGCTAAAATGTTAATTAAGCAACTTTTTTTTTTTTTTTTTTAAATCCTCACCTCTGCTCTGCTGGCTTTAGTAAAAGCCTGTCTGCCAGCATAACTCTCTACAGGTACCTCCAATTCTGTTTGAAGTTGGTGATCTGGGCTTGGCTCATAACATTCACAGTAGATTTACCTGCAAGATCAATAAAAGCATGTTCAAAGCTAGATTGGCTTCATAGAGCCCAGGATTTTTATTAATTCATATAAACTTCCTAAAACTTTCACTGTAAAGAGAAAAGAAGGAAACTTGAGAATATTCACATTGTAAGAAATTGAATTGGTATTATGGAGTTTCAGAATTTGTTTGGAGCCTGGGAATCCATCCCCTCACATGTCAGAATTTGTGGAAGTCACAAATGCTGTCTTTCTTAAATCTTCCAGGAGGTTTTAGAATTGTCAGTCACATTTAAAAAGTGTTTAATAAGTGCCAAACTCTTTGTCCCGAATGCTATGTAAGGTTAGTGATGTGAATTTTGCCCTTCGTAAACAGATGCCACTGACCTTAGTACACTATGTGTATCTAAGTGTTAGCTACATATTTTACTAATTCTTTAAAAGGGGTAGAGAGACTCTAGCAAAGAAGTTGAATCAGTTAAAAAAAGGTATGTGGACTTCATGTAGAAAATTAGAAGAGGCTGAGTTCTTGGACATGAGAAAAGAAGGGCAAGGTAACATTTTAGGAGACATCTAGTAATTTAATAAAATAAAGCATGTATTTTGGAGTCAAATAGAGCCCTGGCTGGTGTGGTCCTTTGAAGTTTGTTGATTTTCTGGAGCTCAGTTTCTGTATTTGTTAGTCAAAAATAAGAAAAAAATAACTGATTTAAAGGAAATAATCTTTCTCATTTGTAGAATTAAAGATTTTGGACTATTTTGAAATAATGCCTTCTGAACTGTGATTATGTAATTGAAAGGTGGGTTGATAGGAGGAATGTTTATTATATTTTCTGGAGTTTGGAGAGTCTTTTATAGAAATAGTGAAACATTTATAGTTTAGTGTCCATCATAAAGGTTCCTGGCAAGTTAAGAAAAGCAGGGAGTTCCAGCCACAGGGTATGGAGTGGGATAACTAATGCATAATACAACCAACATTTATCATTTACTGAAAAAGTGATCATATATAAGAACAATTGTTATTTTCTCTTTGTTGGGAGAGGTAATATATCTGTTTTTTTTTTATTTAGATTTTTTTTTAAAGACTCTATGGTTTGACTAAGAGTGTAAAATTAGGACCTAGAAACTAATCAACCAGCAGAGAAGCTTTGATCTTTAAAATGCTGGAATTATCTTTAATCAGAGGAGATTTAAATGGGCTAACTAGTGGGATTAAGGCAAAATTATCATCATTTTGTGCACTAAAATGTTAATTGTTTTTCTACTAATGGAAATAATTCTCTGAATAAGAATTCAGTTTTCTTTTTTAATTAAGTGATTCATTGCTTTCTAATTGGTTCAGTTTTAAAAGTTATTTTATCCTCTTATCACAGCTTTAATATTAGTATCTATGGTTGTAAAATATAAATGCTAATTTGAGATTTTATTACACTAACCAATGTTTCAACCCTTTTTTCCTATAGAGTACTGCTTGCTATTTATGTGAAGAAGTTTTTATCAATTGTTTTTTTGTTTGTTTGTTTTTCTCTAGAGAAGTATCTCGGTATCTGAACAAAGGATTTTACCTTTTATTCTTGGGGCCCCTGCAAGGGACTCCACAAATTGTTGATTTAAAATTAGTTTTTTTACATATACTTAACAAACTGTAACAAAAATAGTATGCATACTAAACACTGTGAGATGACATATTTTACTAACAATATATAATGCATATCCAGGTTAACTAATTTTGTGTTGATTGTAGAAATTACAGCCTCTGGATATATGCATACATTTAGACATTTTGTAAATGTGTCATTAATAATTTATTCATTCATCAAATTTTCAATGATTGGGTTTCATTTAAGTTTTATAGGAGCTAGATATATGTATTGGTGTTTCTAATTTCAGAGTAGTATTGGTTCAAAAACAGGTACTTACACAGAGGACAAGGAGAGACCAAAGAAAGAGACAGACTACTCCAGAATGGTAGGTGACAGGTTTAATAAGCAAGGGAATTTACATAGGAGGTTTATCTTGGGTGGATGGGAGACAAGTAGATCTCGTGCCTACCCATCATGATCATAAAAGTTTATACAGTCAGGTATACTGTCCAGATGGTCTCTGCAGTACATTTCTATCTTAAGACTGTGTCCTTGGGGTACCTTTTAGCTTAAGGAAGGCAAGTGGAACTCACATTTCAAGACAGAAAAGGTGATGGGGAGTCTCAGATTACCAAGGTCCAGCTCTCAGGTCAGCTGATGTTCACATCCTCTTGATGACCGCCTTCAAAAGGTTGGAAGTTTCATTGTCTGTTTCTTTGTGTGATTTAGTCTTTTAAGCTAATGCTGCTATCCATCTCATAGGTGACAAATAATATGTTAATTCATTTATGCATTAGACATTTATTAAGAAACTTCTCTGTGCCAGATTCTGAATTGCAGTAGTGTACAAAATAGTGTCCCTTCTTTTATGGAACTTACAGCTAGTGAGAGAGACTTTAATAATAAGGAAACAAATAAGCAAATAATAACACATCAAATAAGGCTTGCTAAAAAAGTAAATATATTAGAGTGTTAGGAGCATATAATGAACAATTAATTTAGAATGAGGTTCAGAGAAGATCCTTTTTATAGAGGAGTTAAGTCTACAACATGGAAAATGAAGAATTAGGCAGGCTCTACACGGAGGCTCTAAAAGAGATAGCACTTGGACCACTAGAGGACCAAAAGAAGGCAGCATGGCTGAGCTAAGTAGGTGAGGGTAAGGGGGAATAAGATAAGGAAAATAGGTAAATAGGGCCTGATTGTGAAAAGTCTCAAAAACAATGGCAAGGAGCTTAGATCCCATCCAAGATCAGTGAGAATTTATTTAGGAGTTTGAATAGGAGGGTGATAGTGTATTTAAATATTGCTTTGGTAGTTATGGAGAATAAATTGGAAGTGGGTAAGAAGAATAGTATTAGGGAGACCTGTTATG
>PVKZ01006154.1:0-39636 GCA_004027375.1 Macroglossus sobrinus
TGGGGGTTCTCCTGCCTGGCGTAGTGGGCCGCGGATGGGGGCCCGCTCGGGGACAGAGGGACGGGTCTGAACTGAGCCTGTGCCAGTTACTAGTGCCTCAGTTTCCTCATCCATACAATGGGGGCTAGTGACATTATCTACTTCATAGGTAGGCGTTGAGGGGTAAATGAAATAAAGCAGGAGAAGCAGTTCGCACAGGGCCTGGCGCTGGTCGCCACACGGGAAATCGCAAGCATCTTGCTTGCCGAGTTCCTGGGCAGCAGCATCAGTCTCTCTTGCTCCTCTCTGCCCTGGCCCTTGGCACAGAGAGCCTGGCTCGGAGTGGCAGATGCTACCTGCCAGGTGGAGCACACGCAGGTGCGCCGCGTCCCCAGCTAGGGCCTCAGCTTCCCCAATTAGCAGTTGTCACGTGTGTGCTGGTGACCTCCTCACCAGACAGTGAATGCGTGGCGGGCCGGGGGGTGGGGTGGGGCGGGACTAGGCAGCACTAGGCATAAGCACTCTGCAACTGTAAGATGTGGTGGCAATTTCTGCAAGTTCTAGAAATAGTCTTCCAGGTCCAAAAAGAAAACACGGGCTGAGAGACATATCAGGGGCAGACTTCTGGCCCTTGAAGGCCTGGCTAATTGGGAACACAGAGCTACCTGGTGTGACAAATGGATTCCCAGTGAATCCTGAGGTGTGGAGTGACAGCAGGCCTCCACCCCGACTCCGGTGGAGCTTGGGGACAGCTCAGAAGACAAGGTGGCTCTGAGCAGAGCCTTTTGTCCCCATTCTCCAGCCCCGAGCTGGTGACCGGAACTAGCTCTGTACCTCCGTGCTGGTGGGAGCAGGGTACATACCTGGGATGGTGGGCATGGACTGGCTGGCAAAACTCATTTGATAGAGGAGGGACACCCTGGGGGGGATGGCCGCATGCTCCGAGAGGTTGGTGTCACTCATGAACTCGTGCTTCCTGGAAAGCTGCATGAATACACCACACACACACACACACACACACACACACACACACACACACACACTTAGCATGAGGCAGCCCTGGTCCTGAAAAGTTAGTGACAAGGCTTGGCAAGGCTTCTGCAGAGCCAGCTCCAAGTTCTTTTGTTCTGTTCTCTATCATCCCATGCCAGCCTAACCAGGTACGGTGGCACAGGTTGCACACTATACAACCATGGGGCAGGGGAGGGGATGGCGTTCATCCCGACTGTCACAGGAGTGATGGGGAAACACAGACTCTTACCTCCTGGCCAGAGCAGCATCTGAGGCCCCCTGGGGACCCTGCCCTTGCCCATCTGGCCCCTTGCCCTTTCTCCTGGCACCCCTTCCTTGCCGGGACAGGTCATCGCCCTCCCCGTCCAAGGACATCCTGGACAAACCTCTCTTTCAGGAGGAAGCTAGGATTTAAACCCAGTGGCACCAAGTCTCACACTACATAGTTATTCGTCTCGTCTGCCAGAGGAAAACCCAGTCAGGGCGGTGAGGTTTTCATCTCTGCACCCCCGGCTGGGCTTCCCCTACATGGATGCCAGCGGGCAGATGGCCCTGGGGGCTGGGGACAGAGGGCGGGAGAGGCGGAAACGCCCGGCCCAGCACCCGGGGGTGGGGTGAGTGGGGGGACTGCTCTCCTTTTCAGTGGGTGACACGGGCAGCTTCCCCCAGCCTCGCCACACCCTGCGTGGTGGCAGGAAAGTCACACACAGGCCGGAGCCCAGTGGCCTCGGTCCAGGCCCCAGCTCCGGCGCGTGCAGGCTGCATGGGCGCCAGCAAGCACTGCGCCCCGTCCTCCGATGCCCGCTGTCGCAGCCACCCGGACGTGGCAGGGAGGTTTAGCGGGCCCCGCCCGGAGCCCCGCGTGCGCGCGTGCTGGGCTCGGAAGTCTGCTGGCGGGGTGGGGCGGGGCAGCGCGGTGCCCGCCTCCGCGGCTCACCCGCTTCAGGTCCGACTCGGCCGCCGCCTTCTCGTCCGCGAACACCACGCTGCTCCTCTTGGCCCGCTTCTTGGACCGCCTGAGCTTGACTTCCGGCAGGGTGCTCCCCGGGGAGATGGGCTCCTCCTGCTCCACCTTCGGCGTCTTGGGGGGCGCCACCTCCAGGTCGAAGCTGAAGGGCAAGAGGGACAGGCTGTTTGTTAGAGCTTTGGTAGGACCGCCCTACAGGGACCCAGGCCCACCTGAGCTGTCACCACAGGGCGGGGACACAGATCGGCCAACCTGGCAGAGCCCGGGAGATACTTGCTTAATTTGCAAATTATTCAAAAATACAAAAAAAGAAAAGGACTGGTGGTGAGACGAGAAAAGTGGTTAAAAATACGGATCTGGATTCAGATTCAGACGCTGCCACTTTCTAGCTGAATGACACTAGTTGTCACTCGACCTGTCTGAGTGACTTGCCTCTTACTTCCTTTTCGCTAAGTGGGGGTGTTGACAGCACCTTGCAGAGTGACGGTGAGACGAGGCCTGAGGACCCCTCCCACACTCCCGGCCGTGGGGAGGGGGGAAGGAGGCAGAGGGCCCCAGGACGGTGGAAGCAGGAGGCTCTCCACGGGATGACGGGAAGGGGACCATGACAGAGTGTGGGCGGGCGTGGGAGGTCAAGCTCTGCGATGGGGAGTTGGGAGGCAGGGGCCCCCGCAGAGGTGAGAAGATTCTAGACCGAAGCAGGCTTTGTGGGGGGCACGGTCTGGTGGACGGAGATCACTGTATAGGGAGCCTGCAGGCTGTGGCAGGTCCGGCGGGGTCCCCAGGAAAAGCCACCTCGTCTCTCAGGCCCTGAGTGACCCTTTTGTGATGGCACGAGGATGGCAGCCTCGTAGGGTGGTTGTGAGGGTTTCAGTGAGGTGCCGGGTGGGGAGAGGCTTTCACACCGAAGGGCAGAAAGGTCGTGGAATGGTGGCCCCGGGGCCTTGCGGGGGGCTGGGCCGAGGGCAGGGGTGCAGGGCTGCCCCGGGCGGGGACCGACCTCTCAGAGGTAGCCTTGTTGGGGGTGCTGCAGTCGGAGTTCATGGACGCCATTGAGATGATGGACATCTGCCTGTAGGAGCGCAGCATCGACCGGGGCCGGCCCACGCGTCTGTCCTCGAAGTCCGGCTGTGAGTGCGGAGAACGCAGCGGTTAGCAGCCGGGCGCCGGCTCGGCGGGAGCTGGGGTCATGTGCCTCCGCATCCCCGCTGCCTCGTGCTCCACCTGGGCGGGGAGGAGCGTGGGGCAGAGCAGGCCGTCGGGGCGTCCTGGCGGGCTGAGGCTAAGGGGCTTGTTGAAGGAGGAATCTGGCTGGCCTTTATTCCTCATTCGGGGGAGGAGATCTCTAAATCCTTATGATTTTCTCAGTGACAGAGTGTCTTCTCCAGTCATGGTGGCCCTTTATGCTAATGAGAAGAATCGGGACGGGGGCTGGCCAGGCCAGAGAGACCAACTGTGTGATGCCAGGGCTGGGGCTTTGAGCCCTGTGATAACAGCTCAGCTTCCAGGGAGGGGAGGGGGCCAGAGACTGATTTAAATCACATGACCAGGGATTCATCCAATCATGTCTATGTAATGAAACCCCAATAAAAACTCGGGACACGTCGGCTCAGGTGGGCTTTGCTGGCTGGTAATCCTATATCGATGTGCCAGTGGGGTACATAGGGGGACGTGTCCCGAGGACACAGAAGCTGCACGTTTGGGACCTTCCCAGACCTCGGCCCCTGTGTCTCTTCACTTGGCTGGTCTTGATCTGTAGCCTTTATAGTAAAATTATAATCATCAGTATAGTGCTTTCTTGGAAACTTTGGAATTATTTACAACCAGTGTGTCAGAGGCGCAGGTGGCCTGGGGACCCTAGAGCTGGCAGCTGGTGTCAGAGGTGAGGGAGTCCTGTGAGGACTTTGCCCCTGCAGTTGGCCTAACGCTGGCCGTCGGCGTGAGCGTCGCACTGGCGTGTCACACAGGGTGTGTTGGGACAGCTCCTGCGCTGGAAGGCAGGAGACCCGAGTTCACCTCTGCGCTCTTCCGGCAACTCTCTTCCCCTCGCTGGGCCTCAGTTTCCCCCTCCGTAAAACAGGAGGGTTGGGCCAGGTGGCCTCTAAGGGACCACCCAGGCTTGACTTTTTAGGATTCCATTTTTTCTGGGGAAGAGGATGAAGAAGACGTTCCTTTGAGTCCCAGGCCAATGGCCTCCTTAGGCCGTGGAGCTTATGAGTGGCCAAAAGCCCTGGCTTTGGGGGCCAACAGAGCCAGGTGCAAATTCTGCCCTGCACTCACTTGTTACATAGCCTTTGGCAAGTTACTTAACACCTCTGACCCCCCAGAAGAGATGCGAGGGGTTAAAGTCATTCCTGCCTCACGGGCATGTTGTGAGGACTGGACGACCTAGTGGATGGAGGTCAAGGGCTTGGACCAGACAAGGCGCAGAGCAGGTGCTTCCCCTACGCAGCTTTATGGTTAGCACTGAGGCCTGAATGTGGTGTTAGTCTGAGGGTGACGTTTGGGGAACCAAGTTTCCAGAAGGTCCCCCTGGGTCTCAGCTCCAGCGACACTGGCCCTCGGGCCGTCTCCTCAGAGCAGGCCCCTTGGCTCCGGTCCCCATGCAGCCCGCCCCCCGCCCCTCCCCACCCGTCTCGGCCCTGCCGCCCGGGGCACCGCCGTACCATCTCTCTGACGCCATACTCCTTCTCCACCTTCGCCTTCAGGCTCTTGAAGCACTCCTCCATGCGGTCGTGGAAGGGCCGCAGGTTTTCCGACACCCTCTTCTCGTGGATCTTGATCCCGGCTCCCAGGAAGGGGATCTGGAGAGAAAGGCGGGGGACCGTGAGCCGGAGGCTGGCAGCCATCTGGGCCCAGCCCACGGAGCAGCCGAGGCCCTCTCCGCCTGCCGAGACCCGCCCAGGGCCCGCGGGTCCTCTGAGACCTTCGCGCAGGGCCGTGGTCCCAGGACGCAGGAAAGCTGCAGGCTTGGGGTTCACTCTGGATAGGGGAAAAAGACGCGTAGCTGCCTTTGCCTCCCTCTCAAGGCATCTGAGGGCGGAACGGGCCACTGGAGAGAAACAACTGTGGCTTTGACTTAAAGCCTTGCCCAGGACATTCTCGGTGACGTAAGAGGAAAAGTACGAGTGTCTGAAGCAGGGAGACTGAAGAAGGGAAAGGCTGAAGGAAAAGGGGGAGCCGGCACAGCCTCGTCCTACAGCCCGGGAGGTCCATCGTCCCTCGTGTGACTGGGAGGGATGACGTGGAACCGTTCACAGCACAGAGTCTGAAGCGGAGTCTTAATGATGGAGAGCCTTGGGAAGATGAGGGTGGAGGGGAGGATGTGGGCGAAGAGGATGACGGATGTGAGGGAGTTAAATTATTATCAGCAAAGGTCAGTGGATACTGCCAAAACGGTAGAGATGAGGACAGCCACGGTGGCCTCTGTGAGAAGGAAGAGCTGGGACAGTTAGCATTGTGACCTCGGGGAAGCGTATGAGGGGTGCACAGAGGTGGAATATAGATTATTTTGAAGAAGAAGAAGAGAACATTTCCACGATTGGCCTGAAACAACACAGCAAAGGAGAAAGTGACCCCTTCAGTGAGACTAGGAGACATCTGTGAACCTGTCCCACACCTGCCAGGTGGAAGGTGGGTGGACGATGGTAACGGCCCTTCTGGAGCAGAGGAGGGGGCTGCCTGTAAGAAGAGGCCAACCTGCCTCCAGGGAGCCAGGAGGGGCTCAGGGATGAGAGGCACCGGGGACCCCGGAAAAGCTAGGAGGAGCCGAGAGGCCGGACAGAGGGATGTGTTGAAATGCCATGATGAGAGCAGTTAAATCTGACGCTCTGTCCTCAGGGGGTAGGTAGCAGGCCCGATCGTGTCCGGCACTGCGTTCTGTTGCCTGGCTCGCCGTGGGGCCTGGATGATAGAAGTTGCAGGAATGGATGGAATGGGTGAGGAGGAGCCAACTGGCAGTGGGAGTCACGTGAAGAGGCCGCCTGGACCACGGGCAGGGAAGCATCTCTTGAGTGTAGGTGCCTGGACTCTGGATGGCAAGGACGTGACCCAGGGCAATCCCCTATTCCTGGCTGAGCGGGCCTCTGTCACGTAGTGGCCAGGCCAGGTGGTGACGGGCTATGGAGAGGGTGGCCACTAGGGGGTGCTGTCCGAAGAGGCCTAGCTAATGGCTCTCAGAAGCTATAAGGTGTAACGTGTGCTTTCAAGGTTTCTTTTTTTTTTTTTCTTTGCAGCGTCTCTCCACTAGTTCCGAGACTTTGGTGGGACGTCCTTACCAGGCACAGCCAGGTGTTAGCTGTGCTGTGAGGCTGAGGTCCAGGCTTTGGGCGCGGTGGACAAGGCACGGAGCCATTACCAGGTGATAAGTGGTACCCAGTGGAGAGGCCTTGGGCAGTGATATAGATTGAGAATGACACCCTAAAACCAAATAAATTTGTGTGACATTTTAGCCCACCCTGGAGCGTTCCAGAAATATCTGAGGAAAGAAAGCAATCAAAGCCCAGCCTTCCGGCATCCCTAGTTGGGGGTGAGGAGGAGGAATCATCCTTTGAGTATTAAAGGGCACGATGACCTCGGAAGGCTGGGGACTGTGGGGATGTTCGGGTTTCACAGGTGGCACAAGGTAAGAGAGGAGAGAAAATTCCAGACATACAAAATGCATTCAGGAGCGCACTTCTGTGTTGCACTTGGCATTTCATTTTGAAAGCCTCACTTTGCATAAATTGGCAGAGGCAGAGAAGGACCTGAATTAGGAATTCTTATTTTAAGAAAAGAGGCTGCACCCAGCGTTGCTCACTTCCTGATTTCCCTAGAGTAACAAACACTCCCCACCACAATAGCTCGCTTTTCTGTGCATGCTGTCTGGGAAGGAGGGGGGACAGGCAGCTGCAGGCTGCTGTCCCCGCTCCCGAGCTCGCTGCCCCTGGCCTGTGCCCTCGGGGGCACGCCTCCCCACTAGTGGTGTTCTGGCCATTGGGTGGTCCATGGGAAACGGAGATGTTTGAGGAGGAGCCTGGTCTTTTGAGAGCTTCTGGGGGAGGGTCCAGTGGATTGTTTCTTCTCTAGGGAGTAGGAGAGAAGGAGAGAGAAAGTGAGGGAGAGAAAACACAGGAGAGAGCCAGCGAAAGGAGGAAGAGGAGAGAGGAAAGCAGAGGGAGGATTGTGAAGATGGGGGAGGAGGGTGTGGGGCAGAGAGAGGCAGAAGACAGAGCAAGGAGGGATGGAAGCAAAGAACTTTGGAGAGAGGGAGAAAGAGACAGAGGCACCGAAAGGAAGAGCCAGAAAGGAGAGCGTGGAGGGAAGGGACAGGAGAGGAGGGTGGACAGCAGACATCCAGAGCAGGGCACGGGAGGCCCGTGCCTGCCAAGCGCTCTGCTCGGCTCTGGAGGCCTCAGCAGCTTCTGTAGAACGAAGGGCTTGGTTATTTCCAAACCCCGATGTCCATCTGAGCATTGTGTGCAACGAACCGGGGCAGCTCTAGAGGAAGAAGGTGCCGGCGAGGGCCAGGTCTTTTCCTGTCTGATTGACAGATGCGGGTGCTGGGGAGTGAGTGGGGGACCCACTTGCATTTTAGTCCCACTGGGACGAGCCACCTCTTGAGTTCCACGACCAGTGAAGCAGAGTCTTAGCACCATGTGCGGTCTTAGCATCACTGCCAGGCACCCTGTGCAGCACCCGAGGGTGCAGGGCCCCGAGTCCCAGTGCCAGGCTGAGCCTTCTCAGGAGTCAGAAGAGGGGCCGGAAGCCACAGGACAAGAGGACATGGTAAACGAGGCTGTGGCGGCCGGAGGCTGGCTGAGGGTGGGTGCACAGAGGGGGGGTGGGGGAGGATGGGGGGAGGGCGGGCTCCCCGGCCCGGCTCCGCCTCACCTGCCACGCAATCAGGTCCTTGAGGCGGTTCAGTTTGTCCTGGTCCTCAGGGTGGTCCCTGGTGTACTCCTCAGTGAAGAAGGCCTGGGGAGCACAGACAGGTATTGGGGGTTTCTTTTTTCATTTGGTGTGGACCCCATAACCCATTTCTCTGGCACTGGGAGACGATTCTGCTGGAGACGGGCAGCAGTGAGGCCCCGTGTGTTCGATGGAGCAGGGACCTGTAGGGACCGACACTGTTCTCCGTTCCTGGAGGCCCAGATCAGTACGCACCGGGAATGGGCCACAAACCCCAGAGATTCTCCAAGTGGGGTCCCCAGACCATCAGCATCAACATCAGAAATGCATGTTACTGGGCCCAGCCCAGACCCACTGAATCAGAGCCTCTGGCGGGGGCGGGGAGGCAGTGGTGTGATACGAGGTGCTGCAGGCGGTTCGGATGCTCGTTCAAGTTTGAGGGCATTGTCCTCAAGGAAAAGAACCCGGTAAGGAATTCCAGCTCCCCTCACCACATCCCTCGCTGTGTATAATCTGGGCAGCTCCTGGCTCTTTCTGGAGCTCGTGCCCACACATACACACACACATCCCATCAGCCCTCAAGACTGAACACAGGCTTACTGGCAGTGACTCCATGGGGCATCTGAGGGTAGCTGGCACGCCTGTCGGGTGACTGAAATTAATGTCCCCGAATTATACTACTAGGTTGTATTCTTAGTTTTACATCAATGAGTGGCGTAGAAAAGGTACTAGGGAATTTTTCACGAGATTTATTGAGATGAAGAATCCATTTTCCCCTCCGTGTCTCCTATAATATATGGTCTAGGTAAAGATCAAGTAAGGACTTGCCGTTCTACTTCGATGCCAGGAAAAGCTACGTCCTACCACTGAGAAATCGGTATTTTTTCCCCAGGAGGCTCAAAAATGAAATCTGCGACCCAAACGTGTGAAGATCTCTGGAGGGGCCTTGTGACCTGGACGTAGAGATTAGAAGTCCCCTGTGGAGCTCTCGTCTATCCTTTCGGTATTTTCACAGATTCCGGGTTTCATTTCTTTCCCGGAATGAATCATGTGCCTTGATTCATGGTTCCTCCACCTTTATGGCCTGGCTCATGGCCACCCAGGGCCTTTCCTTGGCAGAGGTTCCCGGATGTGCCCAATGAGCTAGGGGCCCCTTATGACACCTGTCCCTTCCTGCCACAGCAGCGTGTGGCACTGAGGGTGGGTAGGATGAGAGGGGGGCTGCAGCACCTCTGGAAGGTGAATGAAGCAAGCTCGCGTGTCTCTCTGCGGGGCAGCAGCCACAGTGAGATGGGCAGCGTGCGGCCGCGGCCGGCCCCAGGCCCTCCGGGCACCGCTCCGCTCCCTGCCGGGGCCTGGACGGCAGAAGCCCTCACCTTCTCGTACTTGGCGAACCCCCCCATGACGGCAGGGTCCACGATCCCGTTCAGGAGCATGGACAGCGGGTTAATGGGCAGGCTTTCGTCACTCTGGTATTGGTTTATCATCATCAGGATCTTCTCGTTGGCCGTGGACATGGTTTCGATGGCGTTCTCCAGGGGGCTGATTGTGATCTGCGAAAATAAGATCACCAAAAGGAAAGGGTCTTAGCAGGTCACTTGAAAAACAGATATAATTATTGGTATTGATTTCATTTAGGATTGGAATTCCAATGAGGCAATGCTCCCCAAGTCTGCACAGTGCAGACTACTACTCACCCCTCACTAGTTCTGGTCCAGACACAAGCATGCCTGGCCCCAGGGCCTTTGCACTCGCTATTCCCTCTGCCAGGAATGTCCTTGTCTGCAATAGCTGCAAGGACCAGTCCTGACTTCCTCCAGGCCTTTGCTCAGAAGCCATTTTATCAGGAAGGTTGCCCCTCCTCTATCACTTTCTCTTTCTTTTTCCTCCGTAATGGTTATCACCGCCTGACATAGTGCATATTTACGTCGACATTTTGGTCTGTTCCCCACTAAAATGTAAGCTTCGTGGTAAAATCTTCAGGTCTTAGGACGGTGCTTGACGTGGGTTAGGTACTCATGAAATCTTTGTTGAATGAAAAAATCAGGCATCTGAGTATGTCCCGACTTGTCAGGTTTCCTCACAGCCACCACGACCCTTGCCCCTGCCTCCTGGCAGCTGTGGGATCCTCAGCTAGCTACCTGTGGACGTGAAGGCCCTGGAGTGTGCTGGCAAGTAGAATACGTGCCAGTTGGACGAGGGAGTTCCAACATTTGCATTCTTGTCACAGCTTTGCCTCTGTGCGGTTTCCTCTCGCTGAGCCCCGGTTTGCCCCACTATGAGTTCAGAGTGAGGTTCTGCACATGCGCCCCGAGGGGCAGCTGGGATGGGGAGGATGTGCGCACAGAGTGCCCGGGCCTCTGCCTCCCTGCTGCATCCAACCCCAGGCAGGAGCTCGCCCCTCATCCGCTTTCAGTGCCACGGGTTTCATTTGCGAGGAACGGGAAGTTTATCTGATGCTTTTTTTAAAAAGTCTGAAAGCAGCTTGTTTGAATGTGGCCTCAGGTCCCTTCCTGCACTGGAATTCCAGGACTCAAGTGGTGGCTTCAGACAAAGGCGTGCCCCCTTTTCACAGTCAAAGAGGCCCCCTGAGACCCGGACAGGTGTGCCACGAAGGCTCATAGACTCACCTGGGACATGTGAACCACCTCGAACCAGCGCAGGATGCCCGGAAGCTTGTACGCAGTCGTGAAGGAGGTCCTCTCGATCCACATCGACTGTCCCGTGGGCAGACGGTGACCAAAAGGTAGGAAAGCAACACACTTATGAGACCTGGGTGTCGGGGAAGCCTGGCGGGAACCCCGCCAGGCCCCAGGCCTCCCATCCACTCGAAACTGGAATAAATATTCCAAGACCCAGAAACATTCTCACCTCACCTTTAAGAGTTATTTCCCAAAGTGAAGTTCAGATGTTCCCTGGATTTAGGCCCAGGAAGTTTTAATCTGGGTCTCTGAACAGTTTGAATTCTCAGGCAATATTGAATTCACCTGCCTGCATTTTCACGGGGAGGGTCCACAGTGTTCATTAGATTCTTAAAGGGATAGCGACTCCCAAATATGAAGAATCGCAGTCTATGGCAAAGAGCTGAGAGAGACTTGGAGCCAACTTCCAGTGCCAGCCTTAGCTCTCGGGCATCAAATACAGGTCGTAGCTGGAAGTGAGCAAGGGCCAGGGGGACCGAAATCACGTTGGTTTATTGGTATTTCCCGGAGAGTCTGGCTTCATGAACACTCCCGCTTAGCCTGAGGGCTACCACCTTCTGGAAATGACTGAATGCCCTGTGGTTGAAAGCTGCATCTCACACAAGGCCCAGGTTATCTCTCTTGAAAGCGGAAAGGCCCACGAAATGAGAAAACGAACCAGGAATGGGCATCATTGTATCAGCAGTTTTACTATCTTTGGCTTTGAATCAAATTCCCTCCCGTTCTGAGGCTGGCAGATGCATGCTCTGGTTGGTAAGGGTGGCTGCTGAGGGGGAGGGGAGATACTCACGGCGAACTCGTTCTCGGGGTCGACGGTCCCCCTGCGCACCGGCCGCGAGTAGTGGAACCTTTGCACGTAGTTGGATTTATAAAAGCTGCAAGACAGGGAAGAGGCTGAGGCCCCTGGTAGCATGCTTGGCTGCCGACAGGGGACCTGGCCTGTCTCTGATGAGGGGGGCCTGGTGCAGCAAGCTTCACATTTGGCAGGGTCCCTGTCATCACACTGAAAACCAGGCTTTCCTCGCGAGGTGATTCAGAAGGTAGGCTGCTGTCGTGCCCATGAGAACACACCTCAGGGGACCCACGGAGATGGGATTCTCGCCTTAGTGCACACAGGGTTGCCTGGGCCATCATTTCCTGTGACCTCAATGACGGATTTCGACACACCAAACCTATTGTCCCAGGGGTATCTTCCAAGGATTTCTTTAGGGGTCTCAGCCACCCCCAAATCAGTCTCACTAGAGAGTGAGGTTCTGACATGAGGGACAGCAGTGTATGGTGCTAGCTGTATAGCTGGTGTCCCCTGCCCACGGGCACCTGACCGAGAGGTGGCAGGAGGCTGAGGTCCACTTCAGCTCCCCTGCTCAGCCGTGTGCACAGTGTGAGGCTGCTGGGCGGGGCCGCCTGTCTCAGAAGGAAGGGGCCTTGTTCTCCTGACCTAGTACCCCTACTTCCCCTGGAACTCCCAGGGGGTGGCCTTTCACGAAGGCGCCTGAGGCGCTGTATTGGGTACCTGGGCCTAAGGCGGGGAGCTGGACAGATGGGAGGGCTGCAGCCTGTGCCCCAGAGGCCACAGGCCCCGTGCCTCATGGCCTCATCACTGACCTTGCAGTCTGGCATTAAACAGATCGATACCTGCTGTCATGTGACTTCCTCTAATGTCCCTTTATCATAGTCTGAACACATCCACTGTCGATACACAGCCTCGACCAATGCTGAAAAGACGTCCACTTGGGAGAGCTGCTTGGTGTGAGCACCACGCCCCCGCCCCCCTCACGCAGCCCGGGGTCAGCCTCCATGGCCAGGCCGGTGACCATCATCACCGCTCACTGGGGATCCGTTCGACCTCGCCCCTCCCGGACGGCTGACTGGGGGGTGATGCTTCTCCCAGAAGGAAAGGGACACAGGCTGTCTACGCTAGAGAAGGGACTAGAAGGGCGCTGGGGCCTGTCCTGCCACCAGCTCGGCTTGGTGGTGCTATGGATTTTCCTCCCCGTCCTCTCTTCCAGTGAGCCGTGGGTCTTACTTTATGATCTGGTCAGGCACTGGCTTGTTCTTGAACCTGGGGTGTTCGTCCAAGACGGGCTGCACGGTGAAACACTGGATGTCTGGGGTCCCCGAGTCAAGGGTTCACAACAGGCCTGTTGGCCGAAGCGACAATTCCAAGCATAGCAGGTCCCGGCTGAGACTTTCCAAACAGGCCCTTCTGGGGTCAAGGTTTTAGTGAACAACCACCGTCAGGTTGCCAGCTGCCAGCTAGGTCCTGATGACCAGTTAGCAGCCAGAGCTGCCTGTCACTCGCAGCGCCGTCCCAGGGCTCGGCCCCCACTAACCATTGCTCGGTGGTGCTTAATCATCCTGATCGCTGCTGTAGCATCATTAACAGCAACGCCATCTAATTCGTTTACGGCTCTCAGTCAACTGCAAAGTGCATCTCGCATGGGCTCCTTCATGTCTCCAATTCCACTGAGCGTGGCACTAATGTAATCAGCCCTGTCTCACAGGGGAGAGCATCCAGGTCAGAGAAGCCAGACACCCGCGGAAGGTCGCACGGCTTGTGACAACAGAGAGTGGGGTTCTTAGACTCTAGGCTGCTACTCGGTGTGGCGCTCTGAGCAGCACCAACGTCACCTGAGAGCTTGTTGGGAATGGTGGATCCCAGGCTCCACCTCCGACCTACAGAGTCAGTCTTTATTTTTATGAGAGCCTCACATGCGTGCTCATGTTTGAAAGACACCGGTTTGGAGCATGCAAACACAGGACATTTTGCATGTCACCTCTGAATGTCTGAGAAGGAACTCCTGTGCGAGGACCGTAAGGCCATATCCAGTCTCAGTGGGAAAGAGTCCCACGATCAGGTAGTGATGCCCGCCATCGTCACAGGATACAGGAGAGGCACCGTGTGAGCCTGATCTTTGTCACATTTATTCTAGAGCTTATGCTTTTTAACCCAATGATATGACAAAGCAAATGCACAAAGTCAGCCATCCCTGGTCCCATCCCTGAGCTCAGCTCCTATTCCCTACCTTCCACAGCATCTTTACCCATCTCTCCTCTAAGTTCTCTTGTCGCTCGGTTCGACCAGAAGACCACCACGACCCCAGAACCTCTTCTCCCAGGCCTGACATTTCTGCCAACTAAAGAATCACAAATGCCTCTTGCTGACATTCAGATGTGCCAACGTGTGAATACGGAGTATTTAAATACTCGACTATGATCCCGACCCATTTCCTACCATATGTCTAGGTATCCAGGAGATTCTACTGTTCTCTTTGCTCAGAACGTTGCTTGCCCCCGCCCCCCACTCCCCACGGCCTCCACGAACACTCAGGTTACCCTCAGCCAGGTTTTCTTCCTTCTCCGCAGCATTTTGCCTCCCAGGTCCTGCCTTCTCCCCCTCCCATCAGACTGTGGGCTTTCTGACAGCAGAGGCTATGATTCTTTCACACGTAAGAAATGGCCAAACCATGAGTCCAAGTTAAATTCGACTGGCCCTTCTCCCCACAAACTCGCTCCATAATAATATGTTGGGCGTGTCCAGTATTTCTGAGCATTTTCAACGTCAATACGTTGGCCGTGAGAGTTTTTGCTGCAAACGTTCCCACTGCAGAACGAATGTGCCATCAGGCAATTTTGTCATAAAAGATAAAAATAATCGGTTGACAGTTTGGTAGCATTTCTCCATTGACAAATCGATTCAACTACATTAAACACTTAATGTAGTTAAGCTAGTTGTTTCTCCATTGACGAATCGCTTTAGATACATTAAATACTCGATGTATTTAAGCTGGTCGTCATGACAGTTTGGTTTCATGTCATTTCTCCACGGACGCGTTCTCAGTACCCCCGTGTTTAGATCATATAAATCTTGGCCCTCAAAATGGTCTGTCGACACAGCGAAGAGGAGATGGGGGGGGGGTCTGAAAATAGGGGATGATAACGACAGTACAAAGCGACTCGAGAGAGAATATGATGATAAAACTGACTGGGCCAGATTGCATACAATACTGGAAAATGATGGCAAGCCAGCCCGCAGACCCCGGGGTGATCCTGTGCCTACTGCATACAATAGCATTTCCCATCGAGCTGGGAACATCTATCAATGGACATGTGACGACATGTGAATACAAATCGACAATTAAAAACAAATGTATAGCCATAAAGTCTTTTTAATTTTCTTATGTACTTCTCCCTGTTTCATTATGTCCTTTTACAGCAGAACTGCCCGATGGCGAATTAGTTCTGCAGCGGCAATGTTTGCTGTGAAATGCTTGCGGCCAAGATGTTTAGTGTGAAAACACCCAGAACCTATGTTGGGGATTTAACTGTTTTACCTCTGAAGAGAATGATGACGTCCAATGAGAGCCCCTGAGAGGCGGGGAAAGGGAGAACGGTGGTGAATGCATGCGTGAGCCTCCCGGGAAGGACAGCTGTAATGCTCAGGAAGCCCATTTCCCTTCTCGAGCCTCCCCGCCCATGGCCTCCCCGGGAAGGACATCACTCTGGATGAAGGCTAGGGCACGAGGTGGCAAAAACGGCCTGCAGGTCAAACCCGGCTCACCATCTGTTCTCGGAAGGTCCACAGCTAAGAATAATTTTTTATATTTTTAAATGGTTGGGTGGGGGGAGGGGGAGAGTATTCTGTGATGTGTAAAACGATATGAAGTTTCAGCGTTCATAAATCAAGGGCATTGGAACACGGCCACGCCCACCCGTTTGTGTACTGTCCGTGGCTGCTCCCCAACGTGATAGCCAAACGGAGTAGCTGTGACTGAGACCACACGGCCCAGAAGGATTAAAATATTTCCTATCGGGTCCTTTATAGAGAAGTTTGCCATCTCCTGTTTTAAAGAGGGTTCTAGGTCAAGTCTACTGTTCTCAGCTACTGGCCTTGGTCCAAGAAGATAATCCAAACCAGTCCTGATGACACCAGTGACAACAGGAGGACACACGGCTAGACTCTCAGCATGTGGCGAATCTATGCGTAGAACTGTGGCCGCAAGGTCTGGGCAGAGAGGAGAATAAGGGACAGGAGATGACCATCTAAGAGACCTTTGCGTTTCAATGTCTTCCCCAACTTGGATACCTAAGTGGGAACACCTGAGATCTGTCACCTTTCCAAACTGCTTGTTAGCTTTGCGACAAGTGAAGGCAAGAGAACAGAGATTTAAAAGCTCAGATTTTAGTAAAAAGCAGAGCTGAGTTACAGCGCTCAGCTCCATCACTTCCTGTGACCTTGTACAAGACGCTTAAGGTTTTTAAAGCCAAGTTTTTTCATTTGTGAAATGCAGAGAGCAATAACACCCATTTTGTTGATTATGAGGACAAAATAAAACAAAGCATGAAAAATGCCTAGTACATGAACAGTTAATAAAGAACAATCTGTTTACGAATCTTAGACAAAATGATGATATTATGGAAAGAATATGAACTTTGAGACAGATAGATCTTGGAGATCAAATCTCAACTCCATCACTAACTAGCCTTGCGGCCTTACCTCTCCGCCTCACATGTTCCTTCTCTATGAAACAAGGAAAGTTCATGCCAGCTTCATAGGGTTTCACGGGGATCAAAGGCTTGTGGTCATAAAGCGCTCAGTCCCATGCATAGCATGACAAGGACATTCAGCCAAGGTCAGACCTTCCTACCTGGTTCTGGATGCTAAGTCTGGCCTACAGGTCATTATCTGGCTCAGGAACACGGGCCCTCCCCACCCGCCCCAAGTTAAAAGGCCATGGAGCTGTTCGGCACCAGGTGTCCACGTAGAAAAGCCTTAGTACTAATCCCGCGTCTCGCCTGTAACCAAACTCACATTCGTAGCCAGCCAGCCCCCAAACCAGTTGCATTTCCTCCTGCAAATAACCGTGGTAGAGCAGGCATGAAGGACAGGCGAGCATACGGAAAGGTCGCGGATGAATATTTATCACCCAAGGGAAAGAGATTTGGATTACGGTTTGGCAGACTTAACGGACTAGCCATGTAACCTGTCAAGCCCATTTTAAAGGCTATAACTTAATTTGTGTTAAAGGGTACAAAGCAGGCCGGGTTAACGAACCTCTGCCCCGCTGTCTGCCGTGCCTGTGGGTTTACAGACTCCTGGCCACTGGGGGACCCCTTGCTGGCCAGAGTGGGCTCCTGACCCCGAGAACACTGCACCCCACCCAACCTCGCTGCATCACTCCTGTCACCTCTGCCCTCCCGTGTGTACTTCAGTGAGCCAGCTCCCTCTCTGCTTCCTTCCTCTATTTGCCTAGCTCTCTCTTCTCTCTCTCTTGTTTTCTCTGTCCTTCTGCTAACTAAGCAGTATTTCCTGAGAGCTGGCTTTGTGCGGGGCACGGTGGGAGACGAGGCGTTTCTGACGTGAGTAAGGCAGCGCAAGTCTCCACCCTCGGGGTTTAGGTCTGGCTGATGCTGGACCTTTAAAAGCATGAAAGGTAATGACAGAAATTTTCTCAAGGAAAGTTTGGGTTAACACCATCATAAAGAATTCAGAAAAGGCCACTGTAGGTGACCAAGGAAGGCCTCCTCCAGGAGGTGACCCCAAGTTAGGATCCGATGGCGAGAAAGGAGCTGGTGGAAAGGAATCCCAAGCAGAGGGGACAGGACGTGCGCAGGCCCGAGGCAGGAACAAGCCGGCGATTTTAAGGAACAGAAACGAGGTCCACGTGGCCAGAGGGGTGTGAGGAAGAAACGAGCTGGGAGGAGAGGCACTGGAGAGGCAGGCCGGGGTCCTGAGGAGGTTTGATTTAGTAGAAGAACAATGTGGCACTCTTTAAATTCTTGGTAACTACTAGGCGCCTTCCCGCTCATGCCTTGGCACATGATGGTCCTTCCGTCTGTCTAGGACATTCTGCCCACCTCTCACTGGCCTTTGGCTTGTTACTCACCTGAAACCTCACCTTCCTCAAGGAAGCCTTCTCTGCCCTCCTAACCACAGCACCCCGCATGGCTTCCGCTTGGCACTGATCGCATTTTTATAAATACATATTTAATGGTGCAATTGGTTGTTCAATGTCTCTTTTACCGATTGGACTATAAGCTCAATGAGGTAGGACCACTTCATGAATATAATCATCTCCAGCACTCAGCATAATGCTTGGCATGGAGTCAGAGCTGGATAGTATTCATTATAAGAATGAATGAATGAATGAATGAATGAGTGAATAAATTAACCAACGAATACAACACTCAGAATTTCCTGAGATGGGTCCTTTGATCCCACACTGGACGCGAGAACCGGCACCATGGCAACGATCCTGGCAGCAGCTCTGAGCCCTAATGTGGGGCCGGGTGGGCTGCCCACAGCTGGCCCCTTGGCTGGGACATTCTCCAAGGATACACTGGCCGGGGGCATTCTTCACGTCGTCCCCAGGCGCGGAGGTGGTGTTCATCTTCTCCGCGTTGGGGAACTGGCTCATCAGCTGCATCTGGAAATCTTCCCTCCGCTCATACTCCTTCCCTCGGTAGATGAACACTTTGTTCTGCAGAGAAACGACACCTGTCAGAAATCTCAGGGCCCGGGCTTGGAGGACGTGGCTCGAGCAAAGCCGGAGGCTTGTGACAGGAGTACAGGGCGGTGGCGACCGCCTATAGATCCTTCTCCTCTCTGTTTCCCACCAAGGCAAGGCGGAGCTCAATCACTGACCTTGCAGCTGGGCACACCATTGCTTTAAAAAGATTGGTTTCATGGGAGAGGAGATCGTGGATGCTGAGAACTTTTTCAAAGTACCCTATGCACAGCTTCCAGAATAATTCCTCAGTCGACTTTCACTGTGTCACACCTACTCCCCTGTGCACACAATCACAAGATTTCTCTCCTGCCTTTCCTGGGCCATGGGGGCAGGGGCTGCAGGATGGAAGGGACCAGCATTAAAGTCCTTTCTCACTTGGCTTCTGACCCGAGCTCTCCAAGGAAACACACTTCACTTGCTTGGCCACACTAGCCTCTTCTAAACCAGTAGTTTTCAAACAGGGTGTGATTTTGCCTCCTAAGGGACACTGCCAATGTCTGGAAATATTTTTGGTTGTCACAACTCAGGGAAGAGGGGCTGGAACCTAGTGGGGAGAGGCCCGAGATGCTGCTAAACATCCTTCAATGCACAGGATGGCATCACAGTGAATGACCTAGTTCCAAATGCCAACAGAGCTGAGGTTCGGAAACCCTGTTCCAGACCAGATCTGTGCAGCCCCTGATGGCTCCTAAGTTCTTCTGTCCAAACCTACTTCTGTCACCTCCATATATCAGTGCTTCTAATCCCGGTGGATCATCAGAGGAGCCTAGGAGACTTTTAGAAGTTCAGATTCCCAGGCCTCACTCTAGACCTGCTGGAAGCTATGGGAGTAGGGCCCAGGCACGTGCATTTTTAGCAAGTTCCCTGGTGGGTTCTGATATACGATAGGTTTGGGATGTCACCTCTCTTCCATCGAGGAAATGCTCACTCTCTACCCCTTCTGCAGCTCACGTCCGCTCTGGCTTCCACGGCGACTGATTCATCTCTTTGATTAGATCGGATATCACGTGGGATCAGAGATCAGATGTACTGTTTCTTTTGAATCTCCCTGAGCTCAGAATTGAACCGCAGGCTCAGACCGGAAGGAAGCCTATAGCTGACCTAATCCAACCTTCCATGTGACGAATGACTAATCCGCCAAAGCAGCGGTTCAGAAGCTGTGCTCCAGGAGTCCCCGAGGGTCCTCCAGGGCCTCGCCAGATCAAAGCTCTCATCATAATAACAGTAAGCTGTTATTTGCCTTTCTCACACTTATCCTCTCACGAGTGTGCATCTGGGTTTTAGAGAGGCTGCGTGACGGGTGACATCACAACTGAATGCAGAAGCGGATCTGAGCACCTAGCTGTCTTCTAGACAGTAAAGAGATTTGCAGAAATACGAAATAATCTCACTGTCTGTCCTAATTTTTTTATTGGAAAATAGAGTTATTTTTCCTAAAGATGCAATTTATGTTAACACATGATGGGTTTATTATTGTTGTTTTAAAATAAGTTGATATATATCTTTAAATTTTCTTAGTTTTAATTTTGATTATGGTAAATATAAATAGCGCTTCAGATACAGAAGTTCTTTGGGGACCTCCACAATTCTTAAGTAAGAAAAGGGGTCCAGAGTCCTAACAGTCTGAGCAGCAGCGATCTGCGGTGTGTGCTGGGCAGTAGAGGCCCTCCTGCCTCTCTGTGAACCCCTCATTCCAGGAACGGGGAGCTCATCACCTCACAGGGCGGCTCAGAGGGTGGCCGGAGGGGACGAAGATGGAAGGGCCCGAGGGACGAGCAGGCATGGGGGCAGCACTCACGGAGGAGAGCACAGTGCCTGGGCACTGGCAGATAGATCCTCAAAGCACAGAGGGACTGCTGGGGCGCCAAGGCTCGGGGACCTGGCCTGTGACTGAGCCACCCGCCAACTCACCCGCAGAAACGTGGGGAATCCCTGGCCGTAATACCCGACGGCGAAGTAGTCTGGCTTGGGCCGGAGGATTTTCATGATGTTTTCATAGAACTTTGCCTGCTGGATCTGAAAGAGGAAAACGCACTGCTTATAACAACTCAGATGCGTGTCAAAGGCACGCTGGACTCAAAGGCCACACTTCAGATGTGGTCATTATACCGGAGCCACGTGCCCAGTGTGTACCTATTTGCATATTCATGAATATGTCTGTGATTGTAACAGTATGTTCGGCCCTCTGTATCTGTGGGTTATACGTCCATAGATTTCAACCAATCACAGATCAACATATTTGAAAAAATTTCCCAGGAAGTCCCCCAACAACCACCACCACCACCACCACAACAAAAATCCTGAATAAAAGCCCCTGAATTTGCCACTTGCTGAGCACTATGCTGAATCCACGCACATGAAGTGACGTGTGGGCTTACCCCGCTGTAGCCTATATGCAAATAATAGGTTATGTGCAAATCCTATACCATTTACATAAAGAACTTGAGCATCTGCTGATTCTGCTACCTGCAAGGGGTCTTGGAACCAGTCCCCCACTGATACCCAGGGACAACTGTAATCATTATATTACCACACACCAGGTACCACGTGAATCACGCCACCTGTACCGGCTCATTTCCTTGCATCATCCTCAGAACAGCCCCCCAAGTATCATATCTTCATTTTGTAGGCAGAGAAATGGCATCTCCCAGCGCAGCCAGTAGGTCGGGCAGTGAACCTGGCTGGCTGCTGAGAGCCCCCATCGCTGCCACACTTCGTGCCCACTAGGCATGTGTTAGTGAGGACGGACGAGTGCTTCTGGACAGAGATGTCTCCCTATATATGCACATTTAACATTTGTCGATGCTAAGAGGTGTGTGGTTTTCATATTTTAACATCCCTGGAAACAATTGGCATCTTACTTTACACCGGATGGCATCTTATAATCGGTATTATTAGCCAGACAGGAATCATGACATGGTGCATTAAAAGGAATCGTGCACCTCACAAACACGTGCATCTTCAGTTTGATACAATAGGGAAGATAAATGTGCATGGACCTGGGCGTGAGTCTTTGTGATGTGGGCTTGGCGCCCAGATGTGATCAGAGTGTGCATGAATGTGTACTGTGTGTGCGTGTGTGTGTGCATGAATGCACACGTTTATAAGGCACATGTGCTTCCACATCCACGAACACCTGTGCGGATACACTCGTGGGACAGATATAAGTGTTCTTGGGGCTAGTACGTGTATGCTTGCATTGTGTCTTAGAACACTATACTCCACAACCAACCCCCCACCAAAAGAGCTGTAAATCCTCCCCCAACACGCTGACTCTCATTTCACAGGTCGCTGGGAACAGCTGGACTGGCCTCTCCCAATGAGCTAAGATGGGGCTCTGGGGTCCTGGCTCTCAGGTCACCAGGAAATAGGTGGGGAGCAAAGGAAAAGTTCAGCATCTGCCCTGCAGAGGCCGCCCCGCCCCCCGCCAAGCCGTGGCCTCTGCAGCACAAGCTAGACGGGCTGGCTTCCCCTCCCTTTCCACGTCCTCCACCAAGTCACAAGCATCCAGGAGCTAATGGGGAACGGCCAGATGGGGAGCATTTTCATGTGATTTATCTGTTAATCAGAAAGCACGAATTTGCGTTTTTATTTAATTGGCTCAGTGATTTGTGGGGATTTTACTGTGAGTGGAGCACAGCGCTGTCGACTGGGTGTGCGACAGCAGTAGCCGCCCCCGTGGCCAGGCAGGTACTTAGCACTCTGTCCCAGGGGCTGTCCTGATGAGTTTTCCCAGAATTCCCCATTTGGAAATATCCCCAACTGGGAGTAGCCGCTCCGCACAGCCTTGCTGGGCTCAGGCTCTATGTCCATCCCTTACTTAGTGCCCCACCCACCCCACCTGGCCTGCGTCACTGGTGAGTCAAGGCCTCCAGCGCAGTCCACCCCGCTGGGGATGCCTTACCAGGTTCTGGCTGAGCAGCTCGTAGTCAAAGATCTCCATCTCATACTGCTCTGCCAGCTCCTTGCACAGGCTGATGGCCTCCTCCCACATCTGCAAACAGACCGCGGAGACAAAGGTCAGGGGGCGCCCCAGGCTTGCAGAGCCCTTGTCAGGAAGGGACCTGGTAACTGTGCCTCCCGGGGTTGAGCTGCCTCCTCACTCCGGCCCAGCCTCAGCTCCCCACACCGGGGGGGCCGCGCTTCCCAAAAGCATAACCCCTCCGCCTCTGCCTGTCAGCCGAGTTCCTTCACAAGGAATGCAGCGGCCACAGACTGGGCTAAACACTTCCTTACAGGCTCTCGGGATCTTCGCCACCCCTCTGAGCAGTGACTAGCAGTGTCTTTACTTCCCAGTGAGATACGGAGGCTCGCAGGCAGAGCAACTGCCCCAGCTCAGATGCCCATCCAAAAAAGCAGGGCCAGCCTGCCCACCTGGGGTGACCCGCGGCCTTAGAAATGCTTAATAAGTGTACAGGTGGGACAGGGAGGTGCTGGCCCCATTTTCCACAGAGAGATGGTTCACAGAGAAGCAAGCAGGTGGCCTGAGGTCAGAGAGCTCCTGGAGATCAAGATGGGCCGGATCTAGTTCCCTGATGCTCACGCCTGGATCTTTCCATTCTGCCAATCCCGACACCCTTTCCCACCTCCGGCCAACTTTCTTTCCTCCTTCCCTTTCTCCCTTCTTTCTCCCCTCCCTTCCTTTTGCTCTTTTTTTTTTTTTTTTTAATTGTAGAAAGAACATTTAATAGTGATCTACCCTCTTCCCAGAATCCTAAGTTCCCAACACGTACTGTCAGGAGAGGCCCAGTGCTGTAGTCAGGTCTCTAGATCTCGGTTATCTCGTGTAACTGAAACTCAACGCCCGTCCTTTCTTAATGGAGTTATTTGGGGCGAGTGAGTGAGCAGGGGGCAGTGTAGAGGGAGAGGTGGGACTGGTATTAGAGTATTAAAAAGAGGGATTAAACCTTTTTTAAAAAATCGGTCTTTTCCATTTTTAAAAACAATTCTGAAAAAAACAAGCCCTGGACATAGGGGATCCTTTTTGTCCTCTGTCTCTGAGGCCGAAGCCAGTAGATCCCCCTCCATCCCAGAGCAGAGGGGTTGGGGACCCCTGCGGAGAGGCAGGGGGAGCGCAGGGTGGGCTGGAGAGCTGGCGGTCTTAAGGGATACGCACTACATTTCACATCCGGTTTAAAGTGGAAGATGCACCCAGATGAAGAGGCTGGGCCACGAGGAGGAGGAGGGAGCAGAGGCTGAGAAAACGCAGCGTGCACTTGGGAGCAAGAGTGCTCCCCTAGTCCAAGCACGAACATAAACATCAGGGCAGAGCAGAGGTGCCGCGGCTGTAAACCCACAGACAGCCCAGTGATCGGCGTAAAATGCTTTCCGTGCCTGGAGGAACCTAAGGTGGTGACACCCTAGGGCTGGCTGGGTTAGGGGGATGCCTGGCTCAGGGGGAGGTCTTTGCCAGCTTCCCACCGTAATATGCCAGAAAGGCTCTCCCTATGCATTAAGAGACCACTCATGGACCAGGACGGGGACCAGGCAGGAAGTCAGGTACCTGAGATTTCCTCTCAGGTGTCCCTGTGGTCACTGGGACCTCAGATAGAGTGTGATACATTGCAGCACCTGCTGAATTATGCCATGGCATGGTGTACAGTGATGGAGGGATACACAGATGGGTAAGACAGAGTCTCTGCTTTCATGAAACATGGTGGGTGCAGCCTCCATAAAAATAGCTGTAATAGCTGGGTGTTGAGGGATGTAGAGGAGTCTACCAGGTGACGACAGATGGATCTGTGGAGTAGGGAGCCACTGTGTGTGTCTGGAGCAATGAGTTCCTACGAGGAGAGATCAGGGGAAAAGAAGTTGAAGGTGTGCTAAGGAATTTGAGCTTCATTCTAGAAGCTTCCACAGCAGTGGCTTTCGGAGTGAGCTGTACCCATCTTTTCCCTCCTCTCTACTCCCAAAGTACTTTGATACCATCCTATTCCTGCTCCTCCCCCATTATTGCACAGCACCAAAGAATAATGTGCAAAGATTGTAACTGACATGCCCATTTCACCAGCCGGGCAGTGAGGTCCCTGAGCCTGGGGCTCGTGCCTTTTTCCTCTGTGCTCAGCACAGGGCGGGCTGAACTGGACACCGGGCAGGGGACAAAGCTCAGCATGCACTAGTAAGCTCTGGCCTGCTGTCCCATGGGGCAGGAGGTTCCAGGGATGACAGAGTCTCTGCCCTCAAGAGGCTTATAATTGTAAATTATGAGAAGTGTTCTCCAACTGCTCAGCTCCTGGGAATTTATAAGTCCTTCCCAGACATTACCTCATTTCGTCTTTCCAGGGAAGGTGGGGAGATCAGACTAAGACAGATGCGGTGAACGGCAGCGACAGGACAGACCGAAATGACCTGTGAGAGGCCTTGCCAGTCACAGGAAGGGCTGTAGGTAAGCTGGAGGACTCGAGGAAGGCTTGAAGCAGGAAGCGGCCCATCGACCGGGGCCCTGAGGGCAGTCGGGTAATAATGGTGAGAGTTAAAGTTTAACAAGATATTATTGCGAAGCAGGTCCTATGCTAGATGTTCTCCGTGTATTTTCTCACCTAGTTTTCACACTATTAGATGCAGGTACCATTAGCATCTTACTGTTATGGGTAAGGAGTTGGAGTTTCTGGGAAGTCGGGGGAACTGTGGGCGGTAGAGGAGCAAGATCTGCAACCCAGGCCACCTGGCCTCAGAGCCTGAGCCCTCAGCCACCACGCCATGCCTCCCACAGGATGCGTGCCGGCACCTGGGCTGGTGTTGGCAGGGTGGGCAGCAGTTGGTCTGACCAGTCTCCTGAGCAAACTCAAGCAAGCATTCTATCCTTGCTGTTTAGAGATCCATGATGTAACACAATGTCATTTGTATGTTCAATTCAGTCATTGATTCAACAGGTATTCAATGGGCCCCGTGTGTCAGGCTCTGTTCTAGCCACTGAGCGCTCAGCAGTGGGCGGGGCTCTGCACTCATGGCATTCTAAAGTGAGGAGCCAGACAACGAACAAGTAAAAAAAATGAATGAGGTGATGTATGATGGTGACAAGGGCACTGAGGAGGCAATACGGGTGACTCAGGGCAGGCGTGTCGCTTTGTCTAGGGTCAGGGAAGGCCTTTTTGAAGCCGTGACATACGAGCGAAGCCTTGAGCTGTGATAAGGAGCCACCATGGGATGCTATGGAGGGGGAATGTCCCCAGCTGGCAAAGTAAATGCAAAGGCCTGGAAGGGAAAAGAGCTTGGCGTCGAGTACGTGAGAAAGAGGGAGGCTGGCAGGGACGAAAGGAGAGAGGCGGTCAGAGGCAGCTCGTGGGGGGCTGAAGGGGTCATGGGGAGGATTGTGTAATTTGTTCTAAGCGAACTGGGGGAACCATTAAGGTGACTGTAAGCAGGAGCATGGCGTGACCTCACATATGCTTTATGATCACTCTGCTTTCTGCATGGAGGAGGATCCGTTGGGAGACATAGAGGAAGCAGGGAACTCGCTGGGTGTCCAGGTGAGCAATCTGGTGCCTCGGATGGAGGGGATAGGAAGGGAGATGGAGAACAGAGGGAGAAAAGTGATCAGACCCAGGACTGGGAGGGACGGAGATGCGGGGATGGACTGGTGTAGCGTGTGGGAGAGGACCGCCCTCCCCACAGGTCCCTACAGAGAGGACAGGCAGGGACCAATTACCTTTCCTTTGTCAAAGTAGCCTATGATGATATCATAGAGCGTCTCCTTCAGCTGGCGGTGGGTCTGGGGGTGCTGGTGGCCTGTCTGCATGACCTGTGACGCACACTGCTCATCTGACCACTGCGGAGAGAAGACACACAGAGTCACCAGGGGCTGAGAAGCCACCGAGGGCAGGTGTCTCCCCGCTCATGAGGCATGGGAGGAAGCCCTGGAAACACGCCTGCTGCCCCCCTGCCACCCGGGGTGTCAGTTGTCAGTCAGGCAGATACCGGTCTGCAGTCTCCCTTTGGGAAGCACCTCCTGATTTTTTCTGAGTTGTGCCTGACACTCTCTTGGCTCATACACGTGATTTGTAGAGATTTTCTCTGAACCCCTAGGAGACAGGATCCCAGCCTTCAAAAGCCAAAGGAAATCCCTCAGAATTTGTCCACCTGCAATGGTGCTTTCAAGAGCAGGAAAACAGCTCACCGGGCATGCTAAGAGTTTATAGTTGATGGTGTTTGGATGTTATGTAAAACAGTCTGGATGTTATATAAAACTGCAAGCCAGATCTCAAGGGGCTATTGTTGCTGCTAGATGGGAAGGTCACGCAGGACTTTACGTGACCAAGCGAACAGTACAGAAGAGTAGTTCCCACCAGGTCAAGAGTTTTAGGACACAGAGCGAAACAAATTTATTATTTAGCTAATACTTCTTTTCTTTTGCTTTTTTTTTTTTTTTAAACTCTTCTACTTGCTTTGAGGGCCCTGAGGGCACAAAGCCACTTCACTGGGAAAACAGTACCTTGAGAAGCCAGGTGTGGAGAAGGAGTGTGTAGGCAGCCTCCGTGTAATTGTCACAATCCAGGTGAAGATCGCGGAGTTTATACAGGTACCTGTTTGGGGAGACGTGCTGAATTACCGGGTACAGTGATAAGGAGGCGAGGCCAGGCAGGAGCCAGACAGAACCGCCCTGGACACCTCTGGGAGTCACAAATAAGTCCTCCACCCCTGCTAACCAGCCCCCCACCCCCCGCACAGGTCACAATGACAATGTTTAGCATTTGTGGGGCACCTAGTGAGTGACAGGTACCACACACTGAATACTGCACATGCCTCAGATCATTTAATCCTCATGATGCCCTTGTAAAATGGGTCCACCGAGGACTGCCATTTTCAGATGAGAAAACTATGGCCTGGGAAAGTCACGTGCCCCTCTAGCCAGAACTGATCGACTTCATACGGAAGACTCTGGCCACCGCAATAGGACGAGTGAGGGAAATCCGGAAGAACTGAATAGCTTGTCAGAAGCCGTGTGCTAATACATGGAAAAGTTGGAACACGAGCCCAGGCTAATTGCCTTGAGAGCCCGTGCTCTAATCATAGAGCATAGAATACTAAAATGGCACTGCGTTCTCTGGGGACAAAGGAAGTACATTTTTTTTTATGGTAAGACCAGGGGATAGAGGCTGGACAATTGTGCCCAGGCCTGGAGCTATCAGCAGGGAGCATCTGCTTTTCAACGATAATCACATTCCCACCTCCTGTCCCTTTGCAACGTGACATTCCAATTCTGATCCTTAGGATGACTCCTGGTTGAGGGGTGTTGAGGAGAAGGCAGAAACAAAGGAAGGGTGGGTGCTCTGGTCGATTCTTAGATATCTGATACACAGTAAGCATTAAAGGGCTGTGAATGAACTACTTTGTTAATCACTTTGCGCATCTGTAAAATGGCAATGCCCACGAAACCTACCTATGAATTTGCTGGGAATATAACACACCATGTATGTTTATTACCACTAATAAATGTGCATTTGCACTGAAAGTGATTAGCCTGTGGCTAATGACACTGAGCAATGACAGCTATTATCTACTAGCATTGAGAGTTCTGTTCTTTTGTGACACATTTCCTCCTGCCACTGTTGGAAACAGAATTCAGAGCCGAAGAAGCACTGCTTCTGTGACTTGCATGGCAGCAGGAGCATTTATTTAAACCCAACTCTTAGGACTTTGGTGAAGAGAAGATGCTACGATGCAAGGCCCGTGGTCCCTGCCTCTGAGATTCTGTCCTGACTGCATAACTACAGGGAACAAAGAGCGTCTCAGGCATCTGCACTCAAAGCAGGTCTCGCTGCTCAGGCGTGGGTTCCTTCTGGAAGAAAGCTTTCTGCACAGAATGTCGCCAAAGGAGGAGCTAACGTTTAATGTCCCTGGCCACATAAAACATGGCCAGTGAGCCAAGTCTAGGCTGCCTCACTTCGGAGTAGGGACTGCCCAAGATTTAAGGGGAAAGAAATTCAACTAGTGATTTTCGATAACTAAAGAGCCAGGACACCCTGGTGAATTTTGCTCATTCTCTCTCTCTTTTTTTTTTTTTCAATCAGCAAAATTGTACTGAGAACACAGGTTGTACCAGGCACTAGAGATATGTGGTGACAAAAGTGGACGCAGTTCTCAGGATCTGGAATTTATAATCTAGGGAAAGGGGACAGATGTCAATCAAATAATCAAATAAGTAATTGCAAAAATACAACTGTGATTGATGTTGTAAAGGGGAGGTCTATGACAGCAGGAATCGTCCAGGTGGGGCTTCCAGAAGAGTTCCCATAGTGCGACAGTTGGGCTGGGGTCTGACACTAAGCGGGTGAGTGGGGAGCATCTCAGGTAGAAAGAGTCTTCATTTTGTTCATTCAGTAAGTGGGCGCTTTATATATTACAGCAAATCATCTTCCCAATGATCCTTTCGGAGATAAGAAAGCTATGCTATAGATAAGAGACTTACATTAAAGTAGACAGAAATAGGTAAAAACAGATTTTGAAACCAGCTATTTCTGCCTCTACGATCATGGCCTTTCCACTCTCTTCCCCCTGTTAACGTTCTGCTGCTCTAGCAGAGTTACCAGTGACATTGCACGTGGCCTGCATGTAGGGAGTGTCGAACCTGTGGTCCACCTTCAGAAACCCCTACATACATGGCTCAATCCCACCTTATCTCATCTGCCTGTCCCTGGTCTCTTAGACCCCTGATGACTGGTCCAAACACTTGGGAGGGAGAAGTTAGAGGGAGCCTCCCGGCCATTTTCAGCTTAACTGGCCAAGGCGCCCTCTCTTCTCCTTTGTCGGCTCCAGATTTTGTGATCAACTACAGAGCCCAAAGGAAGATGCCCCAATAAGCCCGACCTGGGATTCGAACTGAAATACCTACAGATGCCGGATGGGTAGCTTGAAGGAGATGCATCGCTGAAGTTCAATGGGGAATAGAGAGGATACTGTGACGAGTGCTCCTGCCTCATGGGAAGGGCCTGCCCCACCCCATCTAGCTAGGTGACAGCTGTTAGGACAGGATGAAGGCCCAGTGATGCCATACCTTCTGAGGTCCTCAGGAGAGAGAAATTTCCATTTTTATGATAAAATGTCTAAATCTTTACAATTTGGCAACCAATTAGAAAATATTTTTTAAATGCTCTGCCTGCCAAACAGAGCAGATTCTCAGACTACATCCTGTTTATAACGTCTGGTTCAGGCAAATGTGGTTTTCCTAGATTACTATAGGACTCTGATCTCCAAAGCTTATGGAGATCTGGGGTTCGCCATCTGTGTTTCTAAAATGGGAAGGAGAGGAGAGAGGCTGGAGGGAGGGAACCATGTGCTAGGCACTTTAGCTGCAGCATCTCGTGTGATCCTCAGAGGGTAGAATGAAAACAACCTACACAGGGAAACTTTGGCCCAGAGAGACTGAGAGATTTATCTAGGGTCACAGAAAAAAACAAGGACCCCAGGCCCTTCCAACCCCAGAACTTTGTATTACTACAATGAGTCGTGTCCAGTGCTGTCCCAAATGCTCTCCAGCCTCAGAACGACCTATAGAATTACCTTTCTTTCTATTTCTGGAATAATACTAAACTAAGCACGTAAGTATATGTGCAGTAATGGTGGAGTTCAGACTTGGAGTCTCTGGCCTTTGACAGAGTGTCTCAGAAACCTTGAAGGTTCGTGAACCTCATGGTCGACTCCACTCGTGGGTTCTTATCTCATGAAGCTACGAGGAAAGATATCTGTCCAAGAATTTGGTCACTGTGTTATTTATGATAGGAAAAAGTTGGAAACAACCTACATGTTCGAAATATAGGATTGGTTATATAAATTGTGGTATATTCCAGAAAGAGAATTTTAAAGTTTCATTAAAAATGATGTTGAAATACACCTGCTGACATGGAATTCTTGTCAAGCAAAGAATAAATTATGAGCACTGTGATCACATTTTTGCAAAAACATGCTTGCCCAGAATTCAATCTATATATAAATGTGAAAAGGTTGGAAATATGTATATATTCATTTTTTGTTTTGTCTGTCTGTATTTTATGAGTTTTTGTTTTGGTATCATTTTTGTAATGAGTAAAAATGACAATAATTTTTTTTTTTAACTTTAGAGAAAAAAAATATGAGATTCTGAGAAAAACTGGCAAGGGAGTTCTCTGCTCCAGGCTAATGTCCCCAGAGAAATCCTTCATGAAATTTTCAAATAAGTATCTTCTAAATGCCTACAAGAAAGTGGCATCCAGCATTTGCTATTTCTTTCTCTTTGAAACTGGGCTGGCCAATGATCCGACCACATGCTTTATAAACCCTGGACTAAGAAGGCTTCACGTGCCAGCTTTGCGACAAATGCAAGCGCAATTCACCAGCTCGACTCACAGGGTGGGTTAAGGAGAGTGTGATCTGTGGATACTGCAGGTCAGAGAACTCCAAGTGAATTCTGGGGACTGATTAAAGGAAAAATGGAAGGAGTTAAGTCTGGGGAGATGGACAGGAAGCAGAACACAGAGGGCCTGAATGCTAAGGAGGTAAGTTTAAATTCTATCCTGAAGACAGTGGGGAGCCATCGATGGATTTGGAGCAGGAGGGGGACACAGCAGGTCTGGGTTTTAGAAAACAAACATCTTACCTTATGTACATCTCTTCCCGATTGTTATCTTTGTAGAAATTCTGGGTAGGGAAGGAAAACAGTGATGAGTGTTTTTCTTTGCAGAGCAGCAGGGGTGGAGAGGGTAGCGAGAGAGATGAGAGGAAGACTGCTATTTACTCTCTGGGCACCGTGAGATGACAGCAAGAAATTTACTTTCCTGAAAGCATCCGATAGCCTCATTAGATGATTCTGCCTCACAAGTCACTTCCTGGAGCCTTAGACTATGAAAGGGGTAGAGGAAGCGTCTCCGCCATCACTTATCTGGGCGCGCAGCTGAGCTATTTGCTGTGCTGAGAGGTGGGCTGCCGAGACCGAGGCACTCTACTTGGACAGAGTCAACTATGAAAGGCAGCCCAGCTTGATCTTTGAAAGCTCAGACGCTGGGCTGAGTCAGCCCTGAGTTGGAATCAGAGTAACAGCAATAATCAGAGTTAAGAGTAATAGTAATCATAACAGATCCCAGGGATGATAACAGATCAGAACTCCTAGAACTACCGGGAGTTACGATGGGATTCCACAGCCAAAAATATTTAAACTTGGTAACGCCAAGGAAGCCCAGTTCCTCCTCCAGCCCCGGGGGTCCTTTAGATAGGTGGTTGTCCTGAGCTCAGCCACCAGAGATCCTGACCCCACGCACTTTTAAAGAAGTCCTTACAGAGTCTGAGCCAGGGGGTCATGATCTGATCCATGAGTCAGACTCGGAGAGAGGCCTGGTTTAACTTAACGCACCCACGTGCACTTGGAGCTGAGAGGGAAAGTGACGTGTCCCACGTGCCCCAGAGCAGATGGGGCAGCACAGCCATGCTGGATCTCAGCTCTCCTGACACTCCCATCCTCCTCTTTCTCACCCCCACCATCCTGTCCTCTTCCCTGACACCATATAGACACCAACAACTGGCAGGGTCTAACTGCTTCTAGAACTGCCTGTCCTAAGCTTTCTCCCTGGTCCGTCTGATTGTTGAAGGTCAATTTCTTCAACCAGCTTCCGCCTCCTCATAGAGGGAAACCTCTCTTCGTGCTCTGTATGTAGATTGGGCCCGGTGGAGTTACTAGCAATGAATTCCTTTCTGCGGTAATTAGGATTTTTAAACTCTGCTTAGCATTTTGGAAAATCAATGGCAATATCTAGGCTGTTAAAAAGGAAACAGAGGCCACACTGCAGAACTATGGGGACCGGATTGGTACACTATTTCTGCAATGCTGGGCGTGGCAGGGAGTTTATTGTGATGGATGCCACATGGCCTTTGGCCAACCGTGTTTATTTAAACCCCTTTAGAGTGGGCTGACACGGTGGATGGGAAGCACTGTGGCTGTGGCTACTTGGCTCATGACCATGTCACAGGACGCATGAAAGGGGACTGCCCACAGCAGGACCTGTGCTACTGGGTGGGGTTAAGAGCCGGAGTTTAGGATTAGCTTCCCCAGTTAGTTTGTCCCATAGTAATCTTCTATAAATAATTATGAGTATTACTTCCTTCTGCAAGAGACGGAAACTAACACACAGTGAGCATTTAATCATGGGCTGGGGCCCCATGGCCTGTGAAACAGGTACTATTATTTCCTCCAGATAAGCGAACTAAACCTGCAGAAAACGTCCCTGACTTGTCTATTCTATTAATTAACAGAGGTAGGAAGAGAGCCCACGGGCATGTGACTCCAAAGCTCATACACTGAATCACTTTCTAGTGCTACCTGTTAAGCGCTAAAGGAAATATATTCATACCCATTTCATGTGTAAAGAAACCGAGGCACAGAAAGGTGAAGTGACAGGCCTTAGGACGCAGAGCAGGTCTTCACTCCCATGTCTGTCTGATTTCCAGAGCCCTGAGCGCTGCTTCCCCTCCAGGAGCAGCAGTGGACCCCAAAGCCAGGCCTGCCCCCGGGACGCGGTCCAAACGGGCCATGGGGAGGGCTGGCCAGGCCACGCACCAGCAGGTTCACAGTGCAGCTCATGCGGTTGTCTTTGCTCTCGTCCGTCATCACCGCCCGGTAGTCCAGCAGCTTCTCCAGCAGGCCTCTGACCAGGCTCACGAAGTTCTCCACGGACTGGGAGATGGCCGGGTGCTCAGCTGCACATGCTATCAGGCTGCGGGCACAGACCGGGAGGGCAGTGAGCTCAAGGCCAGGGGAGAAAGAGCATGCTGGGGGGCAGGTGGGGAGTAGAGGAGTGGGTGGAGCACAAGCCAGATAAGCCAGTGAATCCGAGATCCCCTGCTTCGCTGGCTCATTTCACTGATGCAATCATTTATTCACCTCTAGACTTAGGTGCCCGTACAGCAGTTCAATGGACTGCAGTTCGATGGACCCATGTAACTCAAACCTACATTATTTGGGGATCAACTGTGATTTCCCCCCTACCATCAAAATGGGAAAAAGTGAAAAAAGAAATACATTTCCAGTGTGGGCAGTGGTGGGAAATGGTCACCGTTATATACCTACCTTGGGAGTACATCGGAACAACTTTTGGGGGCAGCAATTTTCATATTATCAGAATTGCAAATGTCTATATCCTTTTTTTGACCCAGCAATTCTACTTCAGGGAATCTATGCTACAGAAATTTTCCCAGAAATAGTCAAAGATATATTTATAATACCAATAAATTATGTCTAATAGTGAAATGGTTGGAACCATCTTAAATTTCCATCAACAGGCAAATGGTTAAATAAAGCACATTCCCAAAATGTAATTCTATGGAGCCATTAAAAAAAGTATGAGGGATCGATATGTTTTGACATAAAAAGCTGTACAAAATAGATAATTGAGAAAAGTTAAGTCTCAGAATAATATTTGTTTTTTATTTAACCAATTCACAGGGAGCCTACCACATCCCAGGCACTGCTCTAAACGTCTTAAAAATTTTAACACAGTTAATCTCCCATCACAGTCTTATGAGATGAGATGTTTGCGGATGGGGGAACGAAGGTAACAGAGAGGTCAATTAACTTGCCCAAGGTCACACAGTTGTCAAATATCGACAGTCTGGCCCCAGCATCTGTGACCTCAACCACCAAATGCTACAGGGTAAGTGAAAATGCATGTCTGTGTCAGGTGTCCGTGTGTTTGTAAATGTGTGTGACGTGGTCAGGAACGAAAAACAGCAAACTCTCCACGGTGGTCGCTTCTGAAAATGGGTCTAGGTTGGGAAACAGAGGGTGGCAATGCTCATATTTCGATTTAAATGTGCACCTATTATTTGAAAATATTACCTGGTTGTAATAGTGATATTCTAAATTTTAAAAACAAAAATAAAAATCGTGAGATTCCGTAAGCACCTCTTAGTTGCTGGGCACTATGCCAGGCGTCGTGTGGGGTGTGGATGGGGAGAAAGATGTAAAATAAAAAAAAAAAATACCGAAAAGAATCATGCCTACCCTCAGATAGCCCACAGGCTAGGTGGGGCAAGACAGATGGATTGCAATTTTTATTAATGACTACTTATTAATCACTTATTCTGCAGCAGATCCTATACCAATCAGTTTTTCTTAAGAAAATCATCACAGTAATCCTGATGAGTAAAAAACATTCCCCTCATTTTATAGTGGAGGAAATCAAAGCTCAGAGATGTGAAATGACCTTCCCAACCTCACTCCAGTAGTAAGTGGTGACCTTGAGAATCAAGACAATCACGTCCAATAGTTTCCCACAGAGAAATGCTGCAGTCTGTTCTCAGGCATCTCGAGCAGACAAGCATCAGCCAGGCTATTTGTTTCTGGTGACTCTCCCCCTGGCAGTTTAAGTCCCACAAGCTCTCAGGGGAGGAAAGGTGAGAAAGGCAAGGATTTTAGAGGGTCATTTCCTCCCAGAAGCCAAACCAAGCTGCCAGGAGGCGACTGCTTCAAACTGTGGCTGTGATCAGACGAATCCATCTTCACCGTGGGGGAAGCACCTGTTCCCTGGCTCTCAAAGAGAGATGCAAATCGCCCTGTGATTTAGGCCTGTCTGGTTCAGTCACAGCTGTGCCTGGCTCCTTCTGGGATGGTCACGTCTAGCCCTGCCTCCCACCCTGATGACAATGCAATCCCAGTGTCTGGGGTGTGGTTTCTCATAGCCTCTCAGGGAGGATGGCATCTCAGGGCCCGAGTGGGGCCAGACCAGTGGTCCTCCGCCCTGGCCACATGTTAGAATCACCAGAGGGCTTTCACAAAGATCAGTACCCACCCTAGCTCCATGACTTTGTGTCTTTGGGATGGGAGCCGGGCAGCAGTATTCACCAGTTAAGTTCTCCACGCGCCTCTGATGTGCAGCCAACATTAAGAACATTGGCCTAGTCTGCTACTTTGCAAACATCGATGCGTGTGGGAATACCTGGGCGTCGTGTTGACCGATTCTGATTGAGCAGGTCTAGAGTGGGCTTGAGATTCTGGGGATGCTATTGCTGTTGGTCCTTTGAGAAGCAAGGGTGTAGAAGAACAAAGTCTTGGCTTTCTTAGTTTCTCTATCTTTAGGCAAGAGGTAAGAAAGCTAGCTGCTCATACAGCCCAGGATTATGAGATGAATGGGCAGATTGGTTTGAAATCATCCATCCACCCACTAAACATATACTGTTCTAGACTCTAGGGGTTCACCAACCCCTGGGGGATCACAGTCTAGCAAGGGAAGCAGATATAGAAATAAAAACTTATCATAATATGTAATAGACCACTATTTATGGAGTACTACCCATGTTCCAGAGACTGTGCTGGACTATCTTGTTTAATACTCACAAAATCTCCTTGACTTAAGTATTATTAAAACCTTTGGTTTATAACTGAGGCCCGAGGCCCACGGGGCTGAGCTCTGATCTTGGTCCTATCAAGGTCAAACAGTTGTTCCTCTCCTTAGAGTCCTACACCTGAGTCTAAGAGACAATGAAAAAGGGCTGTGGGAACATTCAGGTGATGCAGAGAACTCCTCAGTGGTGGACGCAGAGTCCCTGCTCCTGCCTTGGGGGCTGGAGGGAGCTCACGCGAGAACTGACTTGCATGTTTCTGGACTGCCTATGAGGTGTCAGAAACCGCACTAAGCATTTTACGTGACTTTTTTTCATTATTCCCAAGAAAAACCATAAGAGCTAGATAGCACTTTTATCCCCAATTTGCAGATACAGAAACTGAGGCTCAGACCATTCGAAGGAAGAGAGATGTGGCCAATGGATGTTCTGATGGGGTTCTGACTCCTTGGGTTGGGCTCGGTTAGTTTTGTAAAAATCATCCACACCTCTATCTCAGGAGAAAAATAATGAGCTGTTTTTCATTTCCTCGACCTCTAAGTGTTCCTTTGATAAATAATCGCTCAGGAAGGATTTGAAAATCCTGCTGCTCATCCAAAGACAGCCACAGAACCCCATCCGCTTATAAAAATGGAAATTGCCAGCAGTATATACATGGTTTCCTTTCTGGTCAATATTTAGATTTTCCTTTTTAAAAACTTCAAGATAAACATTGACTCGGGCAAAATGTCACTTTTTCCCCTGGACAATCGGCCTCAGTACCCACCCGAGCGGATGGCAGGTTTCTCCTGGGAGAGTGGCATTTGCATGCCAGGTGTTGAGTGAAGGCTGTGCACAGTGACAAAATGGGCAAAGGGACCGGCTGGGAAGGTGCTGCCTGGGACCCCACTCTGTCCGCTGGGCAGGGCCGGGAGAGGCTCACAGCGAGGGTTAGGGGAAGGCCTGTAGTCCGTCTTGTCGTTAAAGTTAAAATATTCAAAGAATATTAGGGGAAAACATCAGAGTCCTATCAGAGAATTTATACAAATCAAAGAATCTACAGTTAGGAGGAAATCTGGGATGTCGGAGCCACATTCCTAAACCTGGGGAGAAGACCTGGGGGTTCAGGGGAGGTGGCAATGACTGCGGTGTCAGAGAAGGAAACAGAGGCAGGGATGAAAGTCCCTTTAGTGAGCTTTTACCTGCTGTGAGCCAGATGCTTTATAGTTAATCAGCCATCAACATAACCACAGGAGGCTTATCGTCCCCATTTTACAGATGGGGATAATAAGCCAAAGATGTTGCCTGATTGGCCCAAAGTCTACAGCTAAGTGGTAGAACCAGGACAAGAGACTTCCTGAGCCTCAAGGGCCACCTCTGTGGAATGGGGACCAAAGAGAGTGAACTCGACTAAAGGAGACAATGCAGAAAGAGAAATGAGCACAGCATCCACACACTTCCTGTGCTCCACACACGTCACTCATGGCCAATATCGTCAGTGATCTCTGGGGAAGGACAGAGCCACTAGCCCCCCGGAGTCCTGAGTCCTCCAGCCTCAGGCCAACCTTCCCCGCCCCTTCCGTGCTGGGCACTGAACTTACATGGACTCCAGCAGCTGCATGTACTGCTCGTCCCCTCGGCCGCCTTCCACCTCGTGGTCCAGCTTGAGGATGATTTCGTTTTCAAACTGAAGAAGTCAGAGATGAAAATCAACAATAACATCAGATGGCCGAATGTTGGGATCAGTCAGTTCATTATTCTAACCAAAAATTTAGGGAGCGCCCCTCATCTCCCAGGTGAGTGCTGGGAGCTGGGAATATGAAATGGAACAGGATGCTGTATCTGCCTTTTAGAAGTTCCCAGAGAGCACAGACGAACAATAGATGATAAATGCTGTAGAAGAAAGATGGGCATCAGGGAGAGAAAGGGGGAGGGAGGGAGGGAGCGGGGGTGGGAGGGAGGGAGAGAGAGAGGGAAAGCCAGGAAGGCTCACAGCCCATGTCATTCGAGCTTGTTCTCCAAGTATAAGTAGAAATGCTGCAGGAAAGTGAAAAGGGACAGGGCGCTCCACGCAGAAGACACAGCATGTGCAAAGGCACGGAGGCACGTAACAGAGTGCTCTGTCTTCCGGGAAGGGAGTGTTGTTGAGGACAGCTATCATCTCTGCCATCCTAGTCTTCCTTTCTCCACACTTTGATAGTCACATCAGCCCTAATCGCAGTCTGTGGGACTTAGGGGGGCTGACTGTACCTACCTATCTCCAGGTGTGGGTACATGGCACATGCTTAGCTCCTAATCAGTATCTTTCATCATCCAGATCCTAGGATTAATAAAGGCCCAGACAAAGCCAGTGACTCAAATCTGAGGCTTTGTTGGGACTCTTTGCAAAGTCTTTCCGCTCTACTGAAGGTTGCGAGTCTGAGGCTACTGGAGATGACCACAGTGACAGAGCCTGACTGAGAATACCACCGACGCAGAGGAAAGCAGGGAGGAGGAGATGGAAAGAGACTGAACTTTGATGTCACTTTTGAGCTCCAGAATCCAGCCATACCTGAAGCTGTCCTAGTTACATGAGCTGACGCCTCAGAGAGTCAAGACTGTTGACAACTGGAGTGATCAGAGATCAGACTAGCTAAGTGACCCGAGAGTAAGTCTACACCCACAGTTCTATCGAATCTTATAACATTGAATTCAGAGTGTCCTGTCTCCCGGCTTTCAACATCGAGAAGCATTTCACCCAGGTGAGGTCATGGCTTATTTGATATTTTGAAGGTCCATATGGCGTCTCCTTTACATGACTGTAATGAAAAATGGTTCATCCTGTTTTCATATCATATCCTGATGAGTCCATCCAAATTATATAGTCCACTCATTTCCCATTTTACCACCTGAAGAAGGGAAGGGGGGCCCTTGGCAACGGTCCCCAAGGTCTAGGGAGCCCTGGTGTACGCCCGGCTCCTAACTCAGCCTCTTTACCCTCAGTCCTCATAATAACTCTGTGAGGGCCGGAGGTCAAAGATTACTTTCGAATGTGACAATGCATGGAAAGCAGCCACCCTCAGTAAGTGTCCGTTATTGTTACGGGTGAAGAAGTAGAGGCACAGAGCATTTAAATGGCTTGTCCCCAGTCTCAGATAAATGGCAGAGACTTTCCGGCGGGCTCTTCCCAGTATGGTAACCACTTTCGGCTTTGTGGGTCAGTCTGCCACAGCGATTCCACGTTGCTACTGCAGCCTTAGATGACACGTACACAAACCTGCACAGCTGGATTCCAATGACACTTTGTTGACAAAAACAAGACTCAGCCTGCAGGGCTACCATTCGTTTGTTGATCCCCTCTCAACATTAGAGATTTGACAGTGGTACCCTGCTCCCCGCACGGGGAGTTAGGGGGACCGGAGGTGTTCTTCAGTGGCACACGAGCTCAAGTGAGCACGGGGTGCTCGTCCTCGCACACGACTGCTGATGTTATCGCTACAGCTACGGCTGCCGAACGCTCCTGGGAAGCAGCTCTGGGGGAGAAAGCCAGCCTTTTCTCTTGTCTGAGCTCGCCTTCAGCGAGAGAACTGGATGCGGGAAATAAGCACTTGTCTCAGGGTCTCAAAAGAGCCTGCAGGGAGGGAAATTAAAGGGTGCTGGCATGTGCAGAACTGGGGGACGCCGCACGGAGCCTGGGCCCTCCGGGGAGGGCTGGCGAGCGAAGGTCTCAGTGGAGCATATCAGTCAAGCGAGGAGGGGTTAGTGGTCCACCCACCGAGAAGGACTGGCCCGGCCGCCCCTGGGCAGGTGCCCTGTTGGGAGCAGCTGTGACCACAGCCTTTGGCATCAGACAGGCCTGGTTTGAGGCTTGCTTGCTTGTTTTCCATCCATGTGACCTTGGGCAAGTTACTAAGGCTTTCTGAGGCTGTTTTCTTACCTATTAAATGGAGATTTAAAACAGCACCTCCTGTACAGTGGTGCCGGGGGAGTCGATGGGAAGACGTGTGTGAAAAGGCCAGCATGGCCCTGTGGTAAGTGCTCAGTTCCTGTTACAATTATCATTATGGCATTGTTGACCCAGTCTTCATCATTAGCATCATAATCCATTTCATCTTTAAGACAGCTAATGTCATCCACCCTCATTACCCTACGTTATACAATCTCACTGGAATGTTCCTCTCCATGCTGAGGCTCTTCCTCTGAACTGTGGTGGGATGGGGGTCTCAAGGCCTCTATTCATCCTGAGAACATTGACATGGTACCCACCGCCTTCAAGTCAGACATTTGACAGTTGCTAGGAGTTTAGGGCTGAGAGACC
>PVKZ01006155.1:0-39617 GCA_004027375.1 Macroglossus sobrinus
CTTTCTTTCTTTCTTTCTTTCTTTCTTTCTTTCTTTCTTTCTTTCTTTCTTTCTTTCTTTCTTTCTTTCTTTCTTTCCTTCTTTCCTTCTTTCATGAAAGATAATAAGGAGAATGATCTTCAAGCAAGTGTAGGCTAAAAAAGAACTAAAGTCCAAGAGAGATTTGTAGAAGAGCACTTCGGCCTTTATAAGAGCCTGGATCAAAAGCCATAGGCAGCTCCTATTTCAGGACCCTGATCAAAGAACCGTAACTATTGGTAATTTTTGAGAAATCCTGAAGTGAAGAAGAATTTCCAGAATCCTGGAGAGAGAGGGGCTAGCCTCCAATTTTCAAAAGGAGAAGATTAAAAAACAAAACAAAACAGAAAAAAGACAGTTGGCTAATAAGCTTGTCCTGGATCTGAAGTAATTGAAAATGAATAATTGGGGAGGGAGAGTGGTGATAACTCATTCTTAACATAAATTTTTCAAGTCAGCCAAATTAGTATTGTTTTTTCTTTTGACTACTCATTAGTTTAATTGATTAAGGAAATTCCATAGACAGTGTAGATTCTCACCATTTGGGACTCCATGTGGATGGAGTCCCAAATGGTGATTGCCTAGCCCCTGGTCTAGAGCAGCTACCCAAGTAACATGTATAATTACCTTATTGTTTTTATTTAAGATATTTATTGGTATATACAATTGCGTTGCAATAACTTTATTGACTGGTAACACTAGAACGCAAATTCTAGGTTGAGAATCACATATGTCTTGACCTTCACTGTCTTCCTACTATTTTAAACAGTGCCATAGGGGAAACTGCCCACTGAATGAATGAATATTGCCTGAATACATTTTTTTTGTGTGTGTGCAAATGCTTTCCAAAATATAAATGTGAGGTATGGTGATTATTTTGACAAAGCATTTGACAAAGTTGTTCATTATTTTCTTGATGATGAGATGGAAGAATTTATTGGATAGTTTTATAGCTTCCAGTTTGTTATAGCTGCCAATTATTACAGGCATTTCAGGCCAAGTAGTGTTAGTGAGTATTTGCAAGGCAGACCAGGCTAGTTTCTGATTCCCTTCACATCTCCCTTTGTAATTCTATCTGTGACCAAAAGAAGCATTTCTACCTGACATTACAAGCAAAAGGTATATGCTGAGCCCAGAAAGTCACTTTATCCCATCAGATTAACCTTCATTTTATTATATTTGCATATCATGCTACTTATACTTTTAACATTGATTTCTTTCTGCATTGTTTCATTATTATTTATTTTAACATAGTTTATAGTTTTGAATAGGCTAAGAATTCGAAAGGTAAGATACACAATAAAGAGCTGTTCTTTCACTACCATTGTGCACTAATCACCCACTTCTCCAGTCCATAAGAAACCAATGTTATTATGTCTTTGTAACTTTCTAGAGATATTTTAATATATATAAGAATACACATATATGTTATATATGTTAATTTACCTGTGTCTATCTATCATTCTCTCCCCTCTTTTTATACATTTAGAATACAATATATACAATTCTGTACTTTTATCTTTCACCAAATATTTTAGAGAACTCCTCATACTCACACCCTAAATACATCCTCGTTTCTCTTTTAGGGATGCATACTATTCCATTCTTGGGCTATATCACAATTTCTTTAACCTATCCCTTAATGATGGTCTCAGTTATTTTCATCTTTCACTATTACAAGCAGTAGTATAGTGGATAACCTTGAATGCTATGTCATTTCACGCAGGAGCAAGAGCGTATTTATTTTCATGAGAAAATTCCTCAAGATAGAATTACTGAGTCAAGAAGATATGCAATTGTAATTTTGATAGATGCTCTAAATTTTGCTCCAAAGGGATGACACCAATTTATACTCATTGTCATCCTACATTCTTACCAATAGGGTCAATGTTTTTTTCAATTATATCTCCCTTTTTATGAATAAGGTTGATCATCTTTTCTGTGTTTAAGAGACATTTGTATTCCTTGGCTTGTCTATTTATATGCTTTTTTCATTTTTATTAGATTATTAGTATTAACTTATTTTTTTTATATTTCTTTATGGTTTCAGGAAGTTAGTTTTTTTGGGAATATGGAGCGCATATATTTTGTAGTAGAACTTAAAATTTTCTTCATAGGAGGTCAAATATATGGTGATGGAAAGAGATTTGATTTTGGGTGATAAACACACAATGCAATATACAGATGATGTATTACAGAATTATACACTAGAAACCTGTATAATTTTATTACCCAATGTCACCCCAATAAATTTAATTTAAAAAACCTTAAGCTCAGATATTTTAAAAAATTGTCTTTATATAGTTTCTGCCTTTTAAAAATTTATTCTTTATTCTTTAGGTATCTTATCTTTCCTGTCATTATTGTAAATGGCATCATAATTAGGGTTTATGCATCTGAGTTGCTTACTGTACTGTATAAGCCAGAGGTTTGCAAATTATAACTCTCATATGGCCTGCTACCTGTTTTGTAAATAAAGTTTGGTTGAAAAACAGCCATGCCTCTTTTTTTTTATATTGCTTATGACTGCTTATGTGCTCCAATGTCAAAATCAAGTAGTTGCAAGGGAGAATACAATGGCCCACAAAACCTAAAATGTGTACTGTTTGTTATAAGCTATTTCTTTGAGGACTTATTTAATTCTTTAACTTCACAACTCTTAATAAATAGAACATAGTCAGTGCTGTTTTAAACATAGAATGAAGCCTAGTCAATTCCTTGAATAAGGCAAGCCAAAAGCATTTATTGACCGTTTGATATAAACATGACCTTCTCCTAAGTGAGAATGGCATTTTTTTTACAAATATTTACTGGGCATCTACTATATGTCTGACACTATTTGAGGTGCTGTGGATATAGTAATTACCAAAATACATAAAAATTCTCTCTTCAAAAAGCCACTGGACATAGCTAGACAATTCTAGTTTCATATGGAAACAAGAATTATAGTTCAACCTAATACTATTATCTAAATGATCATTGTTACTATGTAATCATCCCATACATCATTTGTTGATTGGCTGTCATTATAATTAATTTGTTATGTATTTTGACATTTTAAACATTTAAATTTGTGTCATCATTAATCTTCCATATGTGTACTGTCTAAAAAGCTACCCACTAGTAGCTACTGAGCCCCTGAATTATGGTTAGCCTGAATTGAGATGTTTTCTAAGTATAAAATACACACTAAATTTCAAAGATTTATTACAAAAATGAATATATCTATAATAATTTTATATTGATTATATGTTGAAAAAATATTTTGATGATATCAAGTTAAATAAAATATATTAATAAAATTAGTTTCAACTCTTTATGTGTCTATAAGAAAAATTTTAAATTACACATATGGCTTGCATCATATTTCTATTGGGCAGTGTTCTACATACCTCCTTTTTGCTCAGCTAGCATTTCTCAAATATGGATTTTTAGTAGCTGGGAACACTGGTTAAGCAAAAGTTTAAAAGTTCTTTCTCACTGGGTTCGCAGAGTCTTTAATGTGTCAATTTACAACATGAATTTTCATGGGGCTAGCAGTTGTTTATAGTGTTCCCCAAAATCCTATACTAGAATCTTTCTTGAAAAGCCCTTTGCTAGTCTCTGACCAAAGTGACAGCATTGTGCAGCTCATTTTGGAACCTGGTACAAAGGCACTGACAGCAGAACAGATTTTAATTTATGAAGGCAATTGTTAGTTCATTTTCTGGATTTTCCCTTGGTTTTCTAAGTAATGTTAATACTAATATTTTAAAACATTTTCCGATCAACAGAATTGCAGCTCCGTACTTCTTAAATGGTTCTCAGGCCTTTCTCCAAACATTTTCTCCAGTATGAAATCCACAGTTATATGGCCCAGGGACATATAACTACAGTGTTGACATTTTGGCAAAGACTACATGGACTTTTTTGTTAACATGCTGAATGTGAATTTTGCTTCTGGCAGAAACTAAATAGAGTAGAAACTGTCTATCTTAATGATTCATCAATGGTAGCCATTCTTCACAGTGAGAGAAAAGAATCAATTGCTATGCTAAAGGACCCCTTTTGATCTCTCATTGTGTTGTCTAGCTCTTGTAATTGAAACTAAAGAATGTGTAATTCTTTCTTCCAGTCTCGGTTTTTCTCATTTGTGCATAAAGCTAAACAAACGGGAATAAATAAAGGAAAGTGTAAAACAGCAACACTGTGGAGAAGCTGACTAAGTGAGCTCTTTTTGCCAAAGGCTGTGGATGGGAAATACGTTCAAATAGGACAAAGCAGAGTTGATCTGATTGCTGGTCTTACTTGTTGGTAAATTTCTGCAAAGTCAATTGACTCAGCATAGCAATAATCTGAATTGACCATTAACCAGACCAAAACCACTACGTTGGCTATCTTTTGGCTTCTCTTTTACACTAATACAAATATAAATTATAAATCAATATCATACATCAATTCATATATCAAATAAATCATAAATCAAATAACCATCCATATAACAAAACAAATCAAAACAAACAAGCACAGTATAAAGTGAATACTATAAGTGAAATATTTCTTTCCTATTTAATTTCACTAGACAGATCAAAATGAGTTGTTGTTTTAATTCTGTTAATGTGCTGGTGAAATACTGGTGTGAATGTGTAGATACTGAGAAATTATTTGCGAAGTTGTATTTAAATTTTCATCTAGAATTGGACTCTATTGGCTTGCTATGAAGCTATCATTTCATCACATATATGTGTGTTCTTGTGCATGTGTAGACATACCTATTTAATAAAAACTGCAAAATGCCATCTTATGAACTAAAATTAAATTGTGATAAATCTGATCCAAAACACTTTTTATTTTCATAGAGAAAGCCACTTTTCGAATGTGTTTAATATCAAATTATACATTTCACTGTAGAAAATTTAAAATTATAAATAGGCAAATTAAGGGAAAAATTAGCTGTAATTTCACCACCTGGAGATAGCCCCACTGAGATGCTGATGTCTATCTTTCTTGACTTTTCTCTCACTTTAGAATAGTAGATTATACCATACACACTGGTTTTCTACACTGCACTTACAATATAAATTTTTTTATCTTTTCACATTGTTGAGATTTAAATTTTAAAACTAAGGGATACACACTATTTTATAACACATATAGACCATATTTTATTTTAACCAATCCCTTAATGTTGGACAATTGTTTTGAATTGTTTGATATTATAAATGGTGCTTCAGAGAATATCTAGCACAGGCTATTTGTTTACTTGTAGTCATACAAAATCATAAAATGTATAATCAGAAGAATGCACAAATTATGAATGCATAGAACACTAGCAGTACCTCAGAAGCCCCTCTCATGCTCTTATCAGCTTTTAACTCCTCTTTTTATCAAAGGTGATGACTTTTCACAGGCTACAGAAGACAAACTAAATAAATTGGACCTCCTCAAATTTAAACATTTTGTGCATCAAAGGACACTATTAAGAGAATAAAAAAGCAACCCACAGAATGGGGGGAAATATACGAATTGTATATCTTTTAAGGGATTAATTTTCAGAATATATAAAGAACTCTTAAACTCAACAATAACAACAAACACAAACGACTTGATTAAAAATGAGCAAAGGGCTTGAATAGACCTTTGTCTAAAGAAGGTATACAAATGGCCAATAAGTACATGGAAAGATGGTCATGCATATCAAAACTACAAAGACATACCACTTCATACTCATGTCTATTATCAAAACAAAGCCAATCGGCCAGTCAATCAATCAATCAATCAAACCCCCAAGCCCCAGAAAATAACAAGTGTTGATGAAGATGTGGAGAAATTGTATTCCTTGTGCACAGCAATGGGCATGTAAATTAGTTGCAGCCACTATGGAAAACAGTGTGACAGTTCTACTAAAAAATTAAACATTGAATTATCATTTGATTCAGCAGTTCTACTTTTGGGTATATACTTAAAGAATTGAAAGTAGGGTCTCAAATTGATACTTGTACACCAATATTTATAGTAGCATTATTCATAATAGCCAAAAGTTGGAAGCAACTTAAATGTCCATTGACAGATGAATGAATAAACAAAATGTAATATATACATACATATTATTCAGCCCTAAAAAGGAAGGACATTCTGATACATGCTATAACATAGAGAAATCTTGAAGACATTATGTAAAGTGAAATAAATCAGACACAGAAAGACAAATATTGTGTGATTTTATTTATATGAGGTACCTATAATGGTCTAATAGAGACAGAAAGTAGAATAGTAGTTACCAGGGGCTGGGGGTGAGGGTAGACTGGGGAGTTATTGTTTAATGGGTACAGAGTTTCAGTTTGGGATGATGAAAAGAGTTCTGGAGGTGTATAGTGGTGATGGTTGTACAATGATGTAAATATACTTAATGCTATAAACTGTACATTTAAAAATGGTTAAAATGGTACATTTTATATGAAGTATATTTTACACACATACAAAAAAATGATGACTTTTCTAACTCCTTTATTAGTTTTGTTTTTTTTTTGCACTTTATATGAATTGAATTATGCAGTATATCTTCTTTATGTCTGGCTTTTTACCATAACATTATTTTTTGTAAAATTCATCTCTGTTGTTTTATGTCTAGGACAATTTATTTTAATAGCTTTAAAGTATTGGCTGATATCAATAAAGCATATTCTTCTGTGGATCGACATTAATTCCAGTTTAGTTTTGTTTTTTTGCTATTTTGAATAAGGTGGCTATGAACATTCTTGTACATATCTGTCTGTGTCGGTGACACATGAACGTATTTCCAGTTGCTGGGTCATCAGGTATGCCTACCACAGTCTATGAGAGTTCCAATTGTTCCATATCCTCACTAATAAGTGAGTATTCCAGTTTGTTTGTTTAACTATGGCAGTGTTTGTCATGGTGTCTAGCTGCGGTTTTAATTTAATTTATATTTTCCTGATGACTAATGATGCTTACCATCTTTTAACAATTTCATCAGCCATTTGGATATATCGTTTTGTGAAGGATCTTTTTGTTTTTCTCACTGATTTATAGGAATTCTTTATTCTGGGGCCATTGTGGGATACATGTATTCCAAAAAATATTCCCATTCAGTGGCTTGCTTTTTTTACTGTTTTATTGGTACCACTTGATAAGCAGAAACATTTAATTTTAACGTAGCAAAATTCATCATTCTTTTTTCTATGGCTAGTGCTTTTGTGTTCTATTTAAGAAATCTTAGCTTAACCTAAAGTCCTGAGGATATTCTCTTTTGTTATTTTCTAGTACTTTTATGCTTTTACTTTTTGCATTTAGATTTACAAAGTACTTAATTTTTGTATATGGTGTGAGTTTTGGTGGGGAGTTGTTGAGATTCATTATTTTTCCATATGGATATCTGATGCAGCATCATGTATTAAAGGATGAATTTTACCCACTGTACTTCAATACCACTTTTGTCATAACAAGAGAAATAAAAGCATATGTTCATTCAAAGACTTGTTTACTACTATTCATAAGAGTGTTGTTAAATCCAAATGTTTATTAACAGATCAATAGGTAAACAAAATGTGAAATATCTATGCAATGAGATACTGCTCAGCAATAAAAAGCAATGAACTCTTGATAGCCACAGCAAAAGAGATAAAACTTAAAAATAATTGTAGTAAGTGACAAACATAGTACATCTTATATAATTCCATTTTTAAAAAGTTCTAGGAAAAGACAAACTAACCTATAATGATAAAAATCCAATCAGTGGTTTTCTGGGATGTGTGGGACAGGGAAGGACAGGAAGATGGCATTGCAAAAGGGCATGGGAAAGCTTTGGGGGGTGATAGATATATTCATTATATTGATTGTGGTGATAATTTCAGGAGTGTATGGCATGTCAAATCTCATGGCATTAAACATTTTAAATATATACCATTTTGGCACATATAAAGCTGTTAAAAATCAAACTAGAAAGAAAAATAGTTTCTATTGTGATTTCTTCTTTGCTTCATGGATTATCCAGAACATTGATAAATTTCCAAACACTTTTGGAGTTTTTAGTTATTATGTCATTCGTTTTCTTTTTGTTGTTGTTGTTGTTGCCATTGATTTTCAGCTTAATTTTATTGTTGACAGTACATGCTTTTAACATTTTAATCCTTGAAAGATTTTTGTACTTGTTTTATGGACCAGAATATGGCCAATTTTGATAAGTGTTCTATGTGTACTTAGAAAGAATGTGTATTTGCAGTTGTTGGTTGTAGTTTTGTATAAAAAGCACTTGGATCAATTTTGTAAAGTATGTAATTCAAATCATCTAATTCTTTTATGATTTTTTTGTTTGCTTGTCCTATCTCCATTTTTTATAGACAGTTATTATAAAGTTTTATAGACAGATATTTTGATTTCCAATATCATGTGAATTTGTCTATTTCTCCTTTTACTTCTGTCAATTCTTATTACATTTGAGAATGTGAAGCAATGAGATTAGGTGTATATTTATTTAGATTGCCATATTTTTCCTTTTATCATTATGTAATTTTCTTCCCATTTCTAGTAATGCCATTTACCTTAAATTTGATTTTACCTCTAATCAGTAAAACTAAGCCAGTTCGTTTTGATTAGTGATTACATTGTATGGTATATCTTTCACCATTTTTGTACTTTTCAGGCTTTCTGGGTCTTTATACTTAAGATGTGTCTTGTAAGCAGCGTATAATTGAAGTGTTTTAAATCAATCTGAAAATCTTTGTCTTTTATTTGGAATACATAGCTCCTTACACTTGATGGAATTACTAATATATTTTAATTTAAATCTAACATCTCACTATTTTTCTGTCTTACTTATTTTCTCTTTTTCTTTCTTTTCTTGCCTTCTTTTGTATTTTTTTATGTAAACTTTCTTACTATTAGCTCTCTGTTACTATTTTTGTAGTGGTTACCCTAGAAATAGAAACATACATCTTTGACTTATTAAATTTAACATAATTTAGTATATTTACAGCTTCCTGGACAATGCAGTAACTTTAGAACACATTAATTCCATTTATCCTCTCTTGCCGCTTTTAGAATTCTTGCTAATATATTTGACTCTTGCTAATATATTAATTCTGAACATAATTTAAGCCCTATAGGTATTTTAGCTATTTTATACAGATGGTATTCATTTAGATTTATCTACATACTACTTTTTTCCATTGCTCTTCATTTCTTTCCTTTATCATCTTCCTTCTTCAGTTGGATATTTTCTTCTGATTTATCTTTCAGTAGATTGATTTCTTTTTAGCTGAGCTAATCTTCTCTTTTAACTTATTCACTGAGTGCTTAATTTCAGTTATTGGCTTTTTTTTAGTTTTATAATTTCATTTAACTTTTTCTTTATGGTTTTAGAGTCTTTGCTGAAATTTTCCATTTTGCTGTTTACATTTTTAAACATAATACTTAATTTCTTTAAAACCCTTATGTGAAGAGTCTAATATATGGGTCTACTTCTATTGTTTTTTATTATTTTAATTTTTAGCTGATTTTTTTGTCATTCTTCGTTACTCATAGTTGAATGCTGGTCATTGTATATAAAAATTCTAGGGAAATTTGAGTCTCCGAATTATATGTTACTTCAGAGAGGACTTGTATTTGTTTCTAGCATGCAGATAGCCCAGGAGTATATCAATTTAATCCATTCATGAGTTGAGCAGATTCAGAGCTGAGCTTAAGTTTCTGTGAGGGCTCTTCTATTTAGAATTCATACTCTTAAGTTATAGCACTTCAGGGTTACCAACTCAAAGCCCAGACTGTTTATATGGGCCCCTCTTCCTGGGTAGACTCTGAACCCCAAGTTTTTCCTAGGCTTGTCAGACTGTGGTAAACTCTACTGAGCTCCACAGACTTTCTGACAGTGTTTTCTGTTCAGGTTTTCTCATCTCTCAGCTTCCTGAGAATTCGCAAATGCCTCCAAGGGATAAGTGGTGCCAAATGCCAATTCACCTCTCTGAGTTTATTTTCTCTTTCTGATCCTGGCCCTTCAACTCTTCATTGGCTTGGTAACTCTTCCATGCCTTCAAATAGATGTTTGTTTGTTTGTTTTTACTTTCTCCACATTTTATAGAGGTTTATGGCAGTAAGGTTCATTTTAAGTAAACTAGCCTGCTATTTTGGGGAAGAAAAAAATCAGTACCACTTGGATTTATATGTTGTTTTCACTTCTGTTATTTTCTCATATTTGTATCTCTTTTTGATAGTAAAGAAAACTGAAGCATATAGAAATTTAGCGTTCAGCCAGATTCCTAGTTAATGTTTTAGCTCAGATTAGAATCCAGGTTTCCTGACCACTGGTCCTGAATCTAGTAAATTTACCTGGTATGTACAATAAAAATACTATAGTAATATTGAGAATAATATTCTTCTGATATTGCATATTGTGCTTAGAAGAAGTATTCTTTTCAATCTATAGATATTTAAATCCTATTTTGATGAGAGGTGCCCTAGCTTTTGTTTGGGCTTGAAAATTTTTAATATGTAATTCATACCTTTTGGGTACTTGGTCAGGCACAGTGCCAAGATTTATGTGCATCAATTTATTCAGTCCTTTCCACAACCCTCTAAGGTAAGACATATTATCATCTTAATTTTGAGACAAGGAAGCTGCATTTCAGAGAGGTTCATTAACTTGCTAAGTCGCACAATTAGTAGGTGATGAAACAAGCACTTGAACCTGTGCTGCGTAATGGACTGAACAGTGGTGTTTGGAGTCAGACAGACCAGGCGTAATATTCTGGCATTATCACTGATTAGCTGTGTGACCTGGAGCAAGGTTCTGTCTGAGTCACAGCATACTCATTTAATAATGATGAGACTCAAGTAAAAACATGTTGGAGAGAAAAATCAAATAATATATGTGAGCACACTTGGTATACATTAGATACTATGTGAATGTGAGCTCTTTCTCCCTTCTTGCATAACAATAAACATGTGAAAACGACTTTAAAATTTATAAAACACTTTAAAGATTAGGATATTTAGCCTTTAAAACAATTCTGGATGATAGTCTGGGAAGATAGAGATGTGGAAACCACTTTATTAGAGAAGTGAAGTAACTTGCCTTCAATAAATTTACATGTAGAAAAGTTAAGCTTTGTTGATTGCAGTGTGCCTATATTAACACCATAAATATGTCCTAAAAAATGGAGATTTATAAATTATTAATATTTCAAATGCACCAGAGGGTCTGCTATTTAAAGAATTCCTGCAGTGAATACTTTGTGAAGTCAGGAATAACTCTAGAAATGTAAATTATATTCCATTAATTTACCTGTTTTATAAATTTGGCTTTTAATGTTTTCTAAACTTGGTCTTTTCCATCCTCAAAATGTCTTTCTGTTCATAGGATATTGTTACTTCATTTCTAGAAACTAATTAACGTCGATATTACTCCAAGGGAGAGCAAATGTATAAATCCACTAGGGTTAATTGCTTTGAATGTTTTTTAAAAGTAAAGAAACATATAAATTCAATGAAACTATGGTAGCAGAATTAAATTATCTCAACTGTTTTCTTCAAATGAATGATTCATTTGAACATTTTAGTTTTGTTCAAGGGAGACGTTTAGGTTATAGCTATGCCCCAAACAGGGTGATACAGTGATCAGACACATTAGCTCAGTCAGCCTCGGTGCGTCTTCTGGTCAGGTAAGTGTTCTGGGAGGTGTCTTGACTTTTGTAAGAAGATGCCAAGTCTCCCCTCCTCCTCCAGTTGACTAGAAAATTTTTCTTCCAAGCTCCAGACAGAGAACATACTCTCAAATCCCCTTTTGCCTTATTCTTACCAAGCTCAGCTTCTTAATCATATTTAAACTTAAGAATGTCTAAAAGGTCTTTGCTCTATTCATTTATCAAGATCAGTAGCTTCTAGTCTTTCCCCTCAAATATGAGCAGAGGAAACCATTCATGGTATAACATGCCTGTGTTGCTAAGGCTGCTCTCTGTGTATGTCTATGGCACAACTCTGAGATATCAGTCTTGAAGTGCTCGCTGTAACTTCATTCCTTTCTCTGCTACTCAGCTGCAGTGATCCAGTGTATTGAAGACACCAGCATTAAAATCATTGCATTTAAACTTTTACCACTTTGTACTTGGATCATTCTGTTCTTGACTTCATCAAATCACTCTTACTGAATTTCTCTTTGGTGGTGGAGCTTATGTTGAGAAATGTTAAAGGAACAACATGGGAAATTCATTTTGTAGTCTAGGGATGTTCAGCGAGAGTTAACAATTAAATTACAAATAGTTACCATAAAATAAATTGTATTAAAAAGGCAGGTAATAAATATTTAACACTCATTATTTTGTAATTATTTGACTACATTTTACAATAATCTATGCTCTTGAGATTATTTACATCTATTATATCTGTATAAAGGAACTACTGTATAGATGTGCTATTGCATATCTCTTCTCACCTCCAAGTTCAGAGATTACATCATTCTGATAGTTTGAAATTGGCCATGGTTGAATTATTTATACCATAGTGCCTCAAGTGAGTGCCCTCTTCCCCAAGCCAGTTGTGAAGCATTTAACAGCTGATTACTGGATGCTGTTGAAGATATGGTATTACAATACCTTGCAAGAATCTGTGAGAGAGTGTCCTCTTAGGTCTTGGAGTAGGTAAACATATTCTTCTCTTTCAAGCACATGTTTATTTTTATTTTTAGAATTCTGTGATTATTGTTAGCAATCATATTCCTTCTTTACTTTGCCTGCAAAGTAACTCAAAGCCAAATTTCTAGCATCTTTCCAAAAAAGAAACATGTGTTCCAGGATTTATCTTGTTTTCCTACTGTTGTTTTTCTTAGTCTTCCTTCCTTCCTTGCTTCCTTTCTTCTTTCCTTCTTTCCTTCCTTGCTTCCTTCCTTCCTTGCTTCCTTCCTTCCTTCCTTGCTTCCTTTCTTCCTTCCTTTCTAGCTTCCTTGCTTCCTTGCTTCCTTCCTTCCTTCTTTTCTTCTTTCCTTCCTTCCTTGCTTTCTTCCTTTTTTCTTTCCTTTTTTCCTTCCTTCCTTTTTTTCTTTTTTCTCTTCCCTTTCTTTCTTCCCTTCCTTCTTTTCTTTCTCATTCTCTCCCTTTCTTTTGTTCTGTATTGTATGTTATTCTGTCCTATATTGTTACATGTATGGATTTATAGTAACTATTTCTAAACATTTTAAAAATGATGTTTTTAAAAATAAATAACATACTTCTCTGTATATACATATTCTTAAAGGAATTGGTTATTAAGGCTTCCTGCCTTATATATAGGTTTTTTATGGTATAATATTTCTTAAGCCCTGCTTTAATATGAAAAAAACTTATGAAGTTAAAATATAATTTAGGTTTGCATATAGGTTTCATTTAATAAGAATCTATGAAAAAAACCTTGGGGAAAAGAATAGTTCACTTATACTTATTATAATGTGTCTTTCCCCTTCTAGAATGTAAGTTTCAAGAAGGCACAATGTATCTCAAGTGTTTAGAACTACACCTGGCATATATAAAGACACTCAACAAGTACTTTTGAATGAATAAACAAATTATTAATGAATTTTATAATACTCAATTGTTATAAATATGTTTGATTTTTGTTGATGATATACACACATATATACACACATATATTTAAGTACTTTCATTTCATACTTATCACTTTCACATAGGTTCTGATTCTCTAGATTGTAATCTTTCAATTAGATATTCATTGTTAATAACTTTTTTCATTAGTTCTCTATAGAGATATGGTCACACATCATAAAGAGAAGCAATATGACATTTTCACCCATGTGGAAAGAATATTATCCTAAACTATGCCTAATGTTTAATACTTTTGCATCTCTCTGAAGGTTCTCACAAATCATTCACTAGAATTTGGCTGCTATAATTCTTCTTGTATTGAGAAAGAAGAGGGAAGTAACATTTATTGAGGGCCTATTATGTGATAAGAGCTTGGTGTATATTTAATTAAGTTTATGTCTTTAACTCCCACAACAATCCAGTGAAGAAGCTCCTATTAGTTACCCCCATTTTTAATTGACCGTGTAACTGGAGCTCTAAGAGATAACATAACTTTCTCACATCACAGCTCCCAGTGATGGAGTCTGGCTCTGAAGCCACAGTGTGCTTTTCTGTTACACTGAACTTAACTCCTGGTCATGCTCACTGCCTCCCACTCATTAGTCAGTTGCCTCTGTCTCGCCTTCATCTTTCTTAGGTCTTCCTTACACACTGCTTTATTCCCTTACTCAGCTGGTGAATGAGTGTTTCCATTTATTTGACAAGAATACCAAGCTAAGCAGTTTGGTGTTAAGTGACTGGTTTTTGCCACTGAGTGTTTTGAGGAGAGGACTGGTTCACCAGGAAACAGAGAGAAGGATGCATTACAGGCACAGGGGCTAGAGATTCGTGAGTGGGCAGGTGATAGAAACCTGGTTGGCAAAACAATGGCTCCCAAAATGCACAAATCCTAATCCCTGGAAGCTGTGAATATGTTACCTTACATGGCAAAGAGTCTTTGCAGAAGTGATTGATGTTAAGGACCATATCCATAGAGAAAATATCTGGGTTTATCCAATCAGGGCCAAATCAATCACATGAATCCTTAAAAGCAGACAACTTGTATGGCTGTGGTTAGAGGGAGATGTAACTGAAGCAGAATGAGCAGAGAGAGAGAGATGCTTTAAAGATGAAAGGAGAGGGCCAAGCACTAAAGTATTCAGGCACCTCTCAAAGTTAAAAAAGTCAAGAAAAGGACTTTTCCCCCAGAGTTTCCAGAAAGGAATGCAGCCCTGAGGATACCTTGATTTTATTCCAGTGAGACCATGTTGGTCAGAATTGTAAGATATTAAATTTGTGTTGCTTTAATCCACTAAGCTTGTGGTCATTTGTTACAGCAGCTATAGAAAACTAATATGAGTTTAGACTATAGTGAGGCAGTAGGAATTTCTCTCTTCTGCTCAGAAACCTTTAGTGCTCCCTCCTCTTCCCACCACTTCATATCTCAACTTTCTTACCCAGTTCTCTAGGTTCTGTGTGACCTGCTCATGCTGTGTTTGTCAGTAGCATCCCCTCCTAGCTCAACTCTGGTCAGGCCACTCTCTTCCCTGCCCCGTGAACTGACCATGCTCAGCTTCTCATCTGGCCATGATGCTCCCTTCCCAGGAAGTTACCCCCTCTTTCACTGCTTTTCTTGATTACTTCTGCCCTCTTTGATCCCCATCTTTTCTGACCAGATCTACAATTTATGTCCAGGAGAGACATTCATGCATTATATCTGTGTTGCGGTTTACCAAATTGTTTTGTGCTATTTTATATCGGTAGCTACTTTTAAAAATGCTACACATTATTCTATAATCTTTTAGAAAATGTAATTTAGTGAAAAATCATGTACTTAGAGTTCTGACTCAGTAACTTTCTAGCTATGTACCTTTGGCAAGATACTTAACCTTTTTGAGCCTCAATTTACTTCTCTGTAAAAGAGAGGTGATAAAATCTACCTCACAGGATTTTTGTAAGGATTAAAGCATTCTAGAACCATTAGTTCCCATGCTCCTGGAGGACAAAGACAGTCTTATCATTCCTCATACTATCAACACTCACCACAGTGCTTAGGCACATGGTAGGCTTACAGACTGACCTCAGTATGTTTTCAAACTTTTGCATCTTGTTGGAGATTTTGTCATCATTTCTGTACTTGCATGCTCTGCCACTAACTTTTCATGCAGTGCCATATAATGCTATCTAAAAGAGTTGTTAGCTTATTATATAATCTGTTTAATTTCTGACAGACCTCTGGATTAATATTATAAAATATTTACTAAGCCTGACCTCCAGAAAAATCTCCCCAACCTGTCCATGGCTACTCCTCATGGATTTTCTTTAAGAATCTCATTTTATATTATTTCTTGGTCACAACATTCTAACTTCAAAAAGCTGGCCTGCTATTTCTTGATGCCCTCTTTCAGCTTTCATTTGACATGGACACCATTTTGGGTTTTTATCCATGGATCCAGGTGTTTCTGCAGTAGGCATGGTACTTTATAATATATGAGTATTTTCTTTTTTATTTTTATGCTTTAAATATAGACAATTATATTTATTAATTATTGTTCAATAAAGAGTTTCAAAAGCACTTACTTTAGGAAACAGATGTTTAAATTTTCTGGGTCCCTTGCTCTCTTCCCTTCTTCCACTCTCTTCATTAATTATTTCTTCTTCTTCTTCTTCTTCTTCTTCTTCTTCTTCTTCTTCTTCTTCTTCTTCTTCTTCTTCTTCTTCTTCTTCAAGTTTATTGGAGGTAACATTGGTTAGTACGATTATGTAATTTTCAGGTGTATATTATAATTTGACATCTATATATTCTGTTGTGTGTTTACCACCCAAAGTCCAGTTTCCTTCAGCTACCATATATAGGATCCCCTTTACCCACTTTACCCTTCCCCTATCCTTCTATATTTGACCCCTTTTACTCCATTTACCTCCCTCTTCCTCCCCTACCCCACTAGTAACCACTAGTCTATAGATACATGAGTATTTTCATTGCCTGCATTCTCTAGATTTGGGGAACCTTCTTTGCTTTTCATGGTTTTCAGTTTCATCTCTATTTCAAGAGACATTATCCTTGGTTGCTCTCTTTGGCTACATTTTTCAATTTTAAGTGTATTTCTTCTATTGCCTTGACAAACCAGTGGGTGGAGACTTTCATTTCTTCAAGAAGTTTCTGTTCTCTTTTCTCTGATTACATCTTGCTGATATCCCTATCAATTCTAGATCTTTTGTCAGTGAACTTTTCATCATACCATTGTATTATGATGATTTTTTTATGCTAGCATTATAGTGTTTGATATCTTCTTGGCTTGAAGTTGTAGGAATAAATCTTTGTAGGCAAGGTGATTTATTACTAAAAATTGAATCCCAATGTATCTTAAGAAATGTGTGTGTGCATATAGATTTTAGAAGATACCTTATTTCCTGCTTTCATTAATTTCTATGGCTAGGGCAATTTTTGGAAAGAGTTTCAGACTAACACATGTTTTTGGAAATCAGCATTCATAATTTTTTTGAGACTATTTTTTAGCTTTAGAATGTGTAATAATTCCTTCTTTTCATATGTGGTCAACATAGTGATTGTTAACTGGTATGCCTGAAAAGTAATGTATAGTAGGCCCCTAATAGGAATGTCTCCAAACTTTAGTCAATGTGTACAATTAATTTTGTTAACACTGAGTCATACTGTTAGGCTTTTAGGATGTTGACTATCAGATGAATCATTAACTGAGCAGACCATGTAATGCACTATATATTGAGAGAGCTTGTGGCAAATATGTACTTAGAAATATAGCATAATGTCAATCCAGTACTAAAGAAAGGGTTCTCACTTTCTGAGACATTAATTCTTAGCTTTCTTAATTATGAGAGATTGTGGGCAAGGCAGAAAACAGTTCTCAAAGAGATAGAGAGCTGCAAGTAGTAAAATAACCATGGAATAATAAATGCTTTGTAAATATTGCTAACTTTATATAATGTTTTTCTGAGTCTTTTGATACTTTCAAATATATGACTAAAAAAAGTTAATATGTGAAGATATACTTTGAACATACCAGTTTTAATATGCATATCGAAAGAGAAGGAAGGCTTACTATGTGGTCTATTTTTATTTGGGTTTGGAGGAAGTGGATTTTTGCCCTTTCAATTATACTTCAAGAACCCATGTCCTGATTGCTTCTCAACTTTTTGAAAATAGGTTGCAACATACCTATAGTTATTTCCAAAAATGAGACTAAGACTTTCTAAAACATTTTTTTTTCCTTGGGGGAGGCTCAACAATTTTCCTAGGTGCTCTCCACTAACTGTAGATAGCAAAAGTGGACAGGTGGGATAGGAGCAGCTTTTTTTTTTTTTTTATATATAAAACTGTGTTTCATTCAATGCCCCATCAAAGCAAATGTGTAGAGAGTTTTCTGATGATAATTTATGATAGCCTTCACTTAAAATGTAATATGAATAACAACTTGTTCTATATAGATCAGCTTCTATGGCTCATAAATGCTATGATGGCCTTAATGCATTTGCACAAATTATAACAGGAAGGGCTAGGCATTTTCATACTTGCTTTTCCATACTTTGGGCTTCCTTTATTGAAATTTCCAGAGCTATTGCACTTGTGACAAAATACAATTGGCTTTTGGGTTTTACTGACGGCCAGAGTTTCAGAAATTTGCTCGATTAATTTATTCAACAAATATTCAAGGCTCCACAGGAAAGCTCCAAGGAAGTCAATAGAATGGAACACAGATACCCATCTAAATATTAAGTAAACGAGCATCAAAGATCTTTACAATTTTCTTTGCCACCATGTTCACCTCATTCAGAGTGACAAAATTTCCTTGTGGGAATTAGTTTTATGTTTGATAATCTCCTGCATTTGTCACTTAAAAATAGTCTACAAGTGAGGTCATTTTCTCATTAGATGAGGAAAGCAGGAACTCTTTTTGAGATAATATCCAAGGAACTAGAGAAGACTAGTAACTACACTTTGACCTGAATGTTAGTTTTGCATTTTGACCAGAAGGGTGCACTGTTGTATCTTATTTATTGCTTGGGGGGGTGAGGGGTAGAAAAAGAAAACGTTCTTTCCAACCAACTTAATTTATATACATCCTTATAATTTGCTTTTTCTTTTTATTAGCATTCTAGTTTAAATTCTTGATTTCCTAGATTCTTTTCAGTCCCTTCTTGGTACCAGTGAGTGAACAGAAAGAAGCCTCACAAGGGAGCATGATAATAGCAGACTTAAAAACTGACTAGACAATGTTATTTTCTCTTTTCTGTTTTGCTTTCTTCTGAGGGAGAAATTTATCACCTTTGTTATAGATGGGACAGGTTTGGCAGTAGATACCTCCAGATGCAGAGTTCTGGAATGTTCTCAGCTTTAACATCTGGGTTTCAGCTGGCTTATTCCCAACTTTCCTTCCTGCATTCCTGGGATAAGGTTATTGTTGTGGGTGTTAATTATACCCTGGCTCTGAGGAGGAAGGAATAGTCATCCTCTAGATGACATTTATGTCCCCAAAATTGATACTGTAGCAATATTAGATTTTTATAGGAAAACATGTCTATGTGTTATTCTTCCTAACCAGCTTTCAAAAAACACAATTAAACAACATACTAACAACAACAAAAATTCTTTATTCTGAGAGCTTATGAATCACTTTAGGTAAACCCTGCAAGAAAATAGTAGGACATACATGAACATTTTTTTCTGAAATTGGAGATAAATTTTTGGTTATAGTTACAGAGATAAGAAAATACATGTTTGATGTCAGATCTCTCAGGCGTGGAACTGACATGGTAGACTGCTGATAGTGATGACTAGTCCTTTGTTAATGACATTACCTCATAGTTTTTTTAGGATTTTTTCCAAGTACACAAAATCATGATTTTAAACTAATGACATATGATTATATGAAGGGATTGCTTCTTAAATAAGTAAGTACAAAGAAAAAGGTAGTATCAAGCCATGGGAGTAATTATGAATTGCCCACCATACTCTTACCTGTGTTTGAAATGTAAAAGAAAAGATTATAAAAAAATATGTCTAAATGAACAATATAGTTGCCGTTGAGTGGTAAGATTACAGGAGATGTTTTCCTACTTTTTGACACTTCTGTAGTATTCAAGTCATCTATATGAGAATATGTTACATTTATAATTAGAAAAGAAAAAGTAAAAATAGCTTGTTCTGTACAAACCAAAATAGTCAAGGCAATTTAATAGGAAGCTTCTCAACATCATCTTGTTACAAATACCGGATTTTAACATTTAAAGGCAAAAGTTTTAAAATGTAAATGGTCATATGTATTTATGAGTTTCACATTTAAAAATCAGCTTAAACTCAACAATGTCCAATTTCTATGAGATGCTTTGCTATGTATATGTGAATAATGATTTGATACCTGAAGTTACTATTCTCAGAGTAGCCTCCATCTTCTGTAACCAGAGCTAAAGGGCTGATACCTATCTGACTATAATTCGGTCAAAAAACTATCACTCTTTTTTCTCTTTGAGAATTGGCCAATTCTTGGACTAAATTCAATCAATCAACTAGTGACCGTATATCCTATAAGCACAATGAAAATAACTGAAAATATTTGAATCTATTAATGATCAACCAGAGTCTCTTTAACAGTCTTGCATCTGTTTCAGTTTCTGTTATTTTAATTTTTTAGGTCAATTGCAGGGGCTTTGAATCTCTGCAGCTAGACCAGAGTGGTAACCTCTATTATCGGTATGGTTGCCACCAGGTGGATGGTAAATAGAAGTTTGATTTTCATCTATGTGAATCTACTAACTAGATTTTTCTTATCTGGGACTAGGGTGAGGCGAGTGAAGCATTTGTCTCATTCTAGTCCCCATTTGTGGATAACTCTGAGAATAATTAATCTGTGTTTTCCTTTCCCATGAAAAATATGATTCTAGTTAACAATTTATGTTTTTATTTAAATACCACAATAGCTTGTAATAACAATTCATCTAACCTGGAAGATGACTTTTACTACTTTTGGCAATTCAGGACACAACCAGTTTTACAGGATATCACACTCCCAAAGGTGTCTAGGTGTCACTCAATTAACTGTGACCTAAGTTATTTAGCTCTACAGGAGTAACCTCCTTAGATACCCATCCTCTACATCACCGATTCAATCCTCTGCTTCATCCAATCTATTGATGTTCTCTAATGTACTCTTTATCTCAAATATTATAGTCTTCATTTATGACTGGTTCTCTTTTATGTTTTCCTTCTCCATATTTATGTTTTCTATCTATTTGTTAAATCTATCACTGAGTTTATCTACTCTTTCCCTAAGTTCACTGAACATTCTTATAACCAGTGCTTTGAACTCTGCATCTGGTAAATTGCTCGCCTCCATTTTGTTTAGTTCTTTTTCTGGAGCTTTGTTCTGTTCTTTCATGTGAGACACATTTCTTTGTCTTCCTATTTTGGCTGCCTCCCTGTGTTTGTTTCTATATATTATGTAGGGCTCCTAAGTCTCCCGGTCTTAGTAATAAAAATGCTTTATGTAGTTGGTGTCCTGTGAGGCCCAGCGGCACAGTCTTCTCTGGTTACTTGAGCCAGGAGCTCAAAGTGTGTCCCCTGTGTGGGTTGTGTGTGCCCTCCTGTTGTACTTGATCCTTGGCTGCTCTTTTCATATCAGTGGGAGGGAATGACCTTTGGGATGATTGGTTGTGAGGACCGACTGGTGAGGAGCTGACCCTATGGAGGAGGATTCACTTTAGCAGGACTCTGGTGCCAGCCTAGTCTGCCCTTAGTGTGTGTCCTCCGCAGATGCAGCCTTGAGTGGGGCTCTGGCTCCAGTTATGAAACAGGCCACTGGGTCTGTCAGCCCAAGAGCCTCCCGAGAGGGGCCCAACTGCCAGCCAAGTTCAGCCATAGCCTGTTCACTTCTAAGGCCACCTGGTAAGAATCATCAAACAATTTGCAGATGATTGCCACCTGTGCTGGGCTTAGAGATACCACAAGAGACCAAGCCAGGAACCAAGGCTGGCTGCTGCTAGTGCTAGGCTTGGGGCTGTTCAGCAAGGGGTATGGGGAATACTGAAGACAGATGCTACTTCTTTGGGTTTTGTGAGCCTTTGAAGGATTTTAGGAAATTCTACAGTAAGAACCAAGACAGGACATTTGTATGGAAAAAAAACACTGAAGTAGCTTGGGTGGGCCACAAATTGGGAGGGGCAGGGTCTCAAAGAATCACCAGGACAGGGCAAATTTTATTAGCCAGTTTTATGGAGACTCAGATATGGCGATTACTTATGTTTGCACACTGGGAGCAGGGAAGGCTCAACAAAAGAACAGTGGATGCTGCCAGCACTTCTGTCCTGGAGAACACTGCCCCTCCAGACCTGGCCTTTAACCCAAATAACTCAGTTCCTCTCCATATATCCCTGGCACTCCTCAAGAAGCTGCCCCAGCACTAGAGCTCAGAGCAAAGAGTCCATCACTAAGTTAATGTAGGCTCTTTAAGAGGAACATCTGCAACTCCTGCAGCTCTCTGTCTTACTCAGCCACAATCTCCACTGATTTTTTACAGCCAGAGGTTGTGAGGACTTCTCTTCCCGGCACTGGAACCCTAGGCTAGGGAGCCCAGTGTGGAGCTGGGATCAAACTTGTTCCTCCAGTGGGGCAGGGGACTATGCAGCCATGATAATCTTCCTGAATCTCGACTGCCACACATGGTTGTGGGATCTACTCCTCCTACCTGTCTTGAGGTGACCTCTTATGTATGTCACCAGTTGTAGTACTTCTGTTCAGCCAAACCTGAGGTGACTTTCAATGGTTGTTCTGCAGTTTTGTTATAATTTTGATGTGGTTGTGAGAGGAGGCCAGCACAGAGTCTACTTTCTGTGCTATATCTTGACTGGAATCCCTCATCTTCAATTTTGAATATTTTTGTTGGATATAGAGCTCTGACTTAACAGGTTTTTATTTTTTAGTGCTTCAAAATTATTATTTCACACTTTAGGGGCTTTATATGGTTTAAGATGAGAAGTTGGCTCTATGTCATATTATTTATTGTTCCTTTCTTTATAAAATGCCTTTTTCTCATATTGCAGATATACATTTTAACTTAGCTTTTTCAAGCTTGACTACAGTATGCCTTAGCATAGGCTTCCTTGTTTTCATTCTGCTTGGTATCCAGAATGGTATTTAGCATATTGTGTCCATAAATTATGCCAGTCAAAAAATTGAGAAAAATTTTAAGTCATTATTTCTTTAAAATTTTTTTCTGCTTTATTTTCTCTATCTTCTCCTTTTTAGATTTCAATCATAGACATCTAGTTCTGTTTGATCTTATCTGACAGGTCCCCAAGGCCCTGTTCATTGTTTTTAAACTTTTATTTTCTCTCTATTCTTCATATTGGACAATTTCTAATGATTTGTTTTCAAGTTCTCATATTCTTTCTTCTATCATTTCTATTTGACTGTTAATTGAGTGACTATTTAATTTTGGATACTATATTTTTCAGTTCTCATTTTTCCACTTGGTTCTTTTTATTTTTCTATTTCTCTGTTAGAATTTTCTTTCTTTTAATTATTTGTGAGTATATTTTATTTTACTTCATTTATACTAGTGTAATAGCCATTTAAAAATCCTTGTCTACTAGTTCCAAAATCTGGTTCATCTTGGGGGAAGATTTGGTTGATTTTATTTTTTCTCTTGAGAACATGTTCCATTTTCTTCGTGCTTTCTATGTTGGGTAATGTTGTATTGTACCTTAGACATTGTGAATATTAAACTGTGAAAATTCAGTGTTCAGGTATTTTACTTACATAAATGTTGCTTCTTTTGTTTTAGTAGGCAATTATGTTGCCTGGGTTTGCAAATTTTGTTTCTTGTGGTTTCAGCTCAGACCTTAGTTCAGATATTTTGCCACTAGCTCAGCTGCTTTGAGCCTGTTCCATGATCATGTGGTTCAGGGATCAGTTAGAAATGTGAGTCAAGAATTTGAGGATTCTTTTTCTGGTTCTTTCCCTTCAATGATTTGTCCCAGTACATTCTAGAGTTATGATTTCCCAACTTTATTTTTCTGGTTACTCAAGTCAGAAATATTGCAATTTTTTTAACTTCATCCTCACCACCTTGCATCCTCCATGCCAACTACACTTAGCTCTGAGCTGAAGACTGTGCAAACAGGATCTTACTCTTTATAGCTCCCCTCCTCTGAGGTACTCCCATGAGAATTAATCTTTTCTCTTTTTTTCCCCATTTCCTTTAGGTTAGCACTTTTTGGATTATATCCTGGTTTTATGATTTTTTTTCCTGAAGGGGAGTTGTTCAGAAGCAGAAATACCTCATTCCCAGATGCCAAAGTCTTTTTCATAACTTTAAAAGAACTATTATGGCAATACAATTCACTTTAGATAACTACTGTTGATATTGGATATGTATACTTCATTCTGTGTCTATGCTTTAGAATATACACACATACATACATAAATACATATATAAATGCATACACACACACACATACATAAGGACATAAACAAACAAATGCATAAGGACATAAACAAACGCATAAGGACATAAACAAACAAACCTTCAATGGGACAAAATTGTTAACCTGATTTTTTAAATTTAAATTATAATATATGTCTTTCTATGTCTAAAATTTACATTTATATTATTATTTTATAGTTGGTTTATTTTTTGTTGTATGAATATTTAATTTATCAACCCAATCTATTATTATTAGATGTTTATGCTATATCTGGTTTTTCATTATTATAAATAATTTTTCTAAGTAAACTTCTATTTCACATAATAGTATACATTAGCTATTGATAGAATGAATTGTTTTATTAGAATAAATTTCTAGCTATGGTATTTTTTATCAAAGATATATACATTTTTAAGGAATATAGTTTAATAAATCATCCCCCATAAAAATTGTACTAATTTATTTTACCATAGTGTTTATAGTAGGCTTAATAATGGTCCCCAAAGGTATCAAGATCGAATTTCTCAAACCTATAGTGTTACTTTATTTGGAAAATGGGTCTTTGCAAATGTGACTAAATTAAATAGAGATTCTAAGATAGAGAGATGGTTGTGGCTTATCCAGGTGGACCCTAAATGCAATCATAGGTATCTTTATAAGAAAGAGGCAGAGGGAAATTACAAGACAGAAGAGAAAGCAGTATGACTACAGAAGCAGAGATTGGAGTGATGTAACCACAAACCAACACAAGGAGTTGGAAGAGAAAGTAATGGGTTCTTCCTATAGCCTATAGAGAAACTGCGTGTCTGTCAACACCTTGAATTCAGCCCAGTGATACTAGCTACCTAAATGTACATCTGGCCCCAGAACTGTGAAAAAATAAAATTTTGTTGTTTTAAGCCACAAAATTTGACAATTTGTCACAGCATCTATAGGAAAATAACATATAATGTATGGAATATATAGTTTATTCTATCCTTATGGAAAGGCTTCATGATCTTTAAGATAAAATTGGACTCTATTTAATAATTCTTTGAATATTGAAAAACTCTAGGGACATTTAAATTTTTGCTTATTTTAAATCTTGGTTTTGTAGTCTCTTAATAAAACAGCCAACTAGAACTTACTTATTTCTTTTTTAAATGAAATACCATTTTCACATTTCTCTCTCCAATATAAGAATCTAATAAGAACAGCCTAAAAGTTAAAAAAAAATAGACTCAAGTGACTTATGTTGTGAGTGCATTGTTCCGTGATTTTTTTTTTACTTTATAAAGTTGGTACCATTTCAACCATAAGAAAGATTCTGTAAACAAATGTTTTCTCTTTCCCAGAGTGTGAATTTAAGCTTTTGAAAAGTTGTAAAATACTTAAATAATTTGTATCTATTTTTATCTTCTGAACATTTGAAAAATTTAACTGAGCAGAAGAGAACCAAATAATTTTAGGATAGTTTAAAAAATTATTTTCCACTCGAAACTTGTGAATTATTTCTCTTACACATTCTCCCTTTTTCTCTCTTCTTGTCACACACACACACCATACCCTGCAAATGCATTAAATAGGATCATATGCCCTATACTATAATAATATAGTATTTTATAGTTGGCTTTAAAAATGCAGTATTTTTTTTTCTTGGCTTCCTCCTTCTTCTCACTTTTTCCCGCCCCCTTTCTCATATCACCAATTTTCCTACCTAGGGAACCCATGTCAACAACCTGGTATATATTCTCAGTAGTCATTTAGTCATTAATAAACATGATTTCTAGGCTATTGTTTGAAAAAAATGGGATTATAGTATTATATACTTACTTTCTGTATCTTTCAAAAATTTATTCAACAGTACTTGTGGATATTCCTTTAAGTCTATTGGTTTAGCTTGAATTCATTCATTCTCTGCCCCCACACCCCTCATCCCCTCTGCCCTTTATTAGACACAATGTATAAACACACAAAAGAGAAAACAGCAAGGATCCTCTTGAGCCTCAAAAAGTAGCAAGAAAGGAAGAAGTTCCAGAAATGTTTTTTAAAATACAAGACATATTAGTGCTCAGACCAAGGGCGTGGAAAGCAGGCCAGAGCCAGCAGAGAGTTTCCTTCCTTCTCCCCAGAGCCACGACAACTCCAGCAGCCAGTCCACACAGGCAGAATGCCGACCAAGGGAAAACTACGCCAGCAAGCCTTCTCCACTTAGAGAGAAGGGCAACACAGGATAACTAAAAGCTCCCTCCTCTCATCCTTGCTCTCTTCAGGGCTACAATTGAGGAAAAGGAAAGTAGCATCCCATGTCACTCTGATTCTCACTCCAGTTTCCTTGGTCCTGGTGTGCCCATACATGACCTTTATCAAAGCCTGTCCTAGCTCAGACTCTGACTAGACCCACCAGGTGCCCAAAATTCACTGGGGAGGAATGGGGTGGTGAAAAGTCTGGGTGTGAAACCAAACATCTTTATTTGCAGTCTCACTGGGGCCCTTTCTTGCAGCTTATTTGTTTGCTGGCCTGCTCTTCCAGCTGCATGGCCAGGTGCAAGGCCTCAGTGACATCTTAGAGTTGAGAAGTGCTTGGCTTGCTGGACTTGTTGTAGTCTGGCAGCTCAGTCATCTCAGAGAGCTCAAGCCAGTCTGGCCATTGCTGATAATCCTCTTGAGCTCTTCCATGGCCCTCCCTTCCAGCTCCCTGATCTGAGTCATGGCTTCATTAAAGGTAGAAATCTGAAAAGACAATTTCTCCTCTTTAGAGAAATCGCCTGTAGTCAGGGTCCTGCTAGAGCTTCATCTCTTCTGTTTCCTTTTGAGCTGGCTGTTCCCTACAGGGCCCACTGTAGGAGCTCAGTTCCTTGACCCTGTGTGCATATCTTAGTGTGTTTAAAGTATATTCACAGTGAAGATCATGGTGAGATCATGGCTATTATGCAGGTCTCCGAGTTCTCTCTGATAAAGGAATCCCATAGTGCAGGTGTTAGCTTGATCTTACTGAATAGGCTATGAGCCTTATTCTGTCCCAGGGTCCTGATGCCCTCCTTCAGAGCCAGTAAACTGTTAATTTCTGTGCCCTCCATGTGGGTCTGCCAGTTAGCACTGCAAGTGTCTGCACCATGCTCATTCCCTGCCCGATCCACCCAACAGAGCTTGCCATGCACTCTCCTTTTGGCTCGAAGAAGAATCTGGAAACAGGCATGGTAGCTAGAAGAGTTGGAGTTGGCAAATGTCTGCCTGGAGGTGCTGCAGTCACTGCCTATGTTGATCATCTTGATTACATCATCAACACAGTTAACCTACAGCCCTACCACCTGCACCTGCTGCTTGCCATTCTCTGGCACACCCAGTTTGGCCTTGTGTAGGGAGCTGTTTGAACAGCTTCCCATTTTAAATCTCTAAGAATGTCATATAGACTTCCAGGCCCAGGTTCCAGTAGCAAGGCTGATTCTTCAGGAGGAAGATATCTCAGGAGACCATCACACACACAGAGCCCTTTGGAGGCATTCTAGGCTTTTCCAGAGAGGTCCACCCATAGTATGTGTCTTGCCACCTGCTGTCTGGCAATAAGCAAAACAGGTCACTTTTCCACCCTGGAAAATTGTGTGAACCAGTGGCCTTGCTCTAAACCTACAGACAGCTTCATTTGAAGCCGTTTCATCAAATGCAAAGTCAAAGCAGAATACCTGGTTCTCCAGATACTGTATTAAATCCACTTTTAACTTGAGCTCATGTACAAAGAGGAGACACTTGCTTGAAAGGAAATCACATCAATTTTTTTCTCAGTCAATTCTTGTTTGTTTAGTGGACCTTTCCAAACACAAATGCATATCCTGTGCTCTTCCATAGGATCAGTCATAGTGGGTGGATGACAATCCAAAATAGCCAGAAGTTCTTTAATCATCTGGGCAAATTCCCAATTTTGAAGCTATTGTCATACTCCTGAACTCGCTTTATTCTCATTTCAGAGTTCTGGTCCCTCTTCTATTCTCGCTGTTGCTGCTGCTTCCTCCCTCACCCCTCCCACTTCCCTCCCCATCTTACTCCTACCTCTCCCTACCCCCTCCTCCTCCTCACTCTTCTTTTTTCCCTTCATTTCCTTCACAATACACTATTTCCTCTCCCACTGAATTCACTCGGTTTACAGAAGAGATGCCTTGAATAAAATGGACTTGCTCTTCCACCTGCTCTCTGACCATCGTCAATGGCATTTCAGCCATAGCGGGGCCAGTGGGAATGAAAAACCACTTGCGGGAACTTGCAGACTCAGGCAGCTCCACCTCCATATCATTCTCTTGCGCGGTGATAGGAATCTCTGAGACAGTGGACATGTGAGCAGAGCAGCTTCGGAGAGCTTCCTTTGGAGAGGGAATTTTGAAGTTGACTGATATGCGTTTTTGTTTCTGAGCGGTTACATTCTCCTGCAGGGGCAGATTATAAGGGTATAAGAGAAGAAACTCTAAGAGTTCTGGGTTTATGGCAGCCATATCACCAAAATCAATTTCTATGCCTTTCGTGGCACCTTCTTCTGTCCATATCACTGAAACACAGGCTTTCTCCAAGATCACAGTCCTTGCTTTGGCATGGTGAATTAAGCCATTACTGCATTTCATCTCAATGATCAGACTGGGAAATAAGCAGGCCTGAAGCAATGAGTCCATTGGGCAGTTGGCAGGTGTTCCCCCCACACCAAAAAGCAAAATGGCAGGAAACAACAACTCAGCTTAGGAAGTCTTAATGCCACGTGAATTTATTCTTTCTAAATAGAGACATAATAGTTCATAGTATGACTTGACAGTTTAACTTCTTGTGATTAAAAGGAACCATTTACTTTATAGTACTTTGCTACCTCGAATAGTGGTGTTACAAATATAAATACATTACAGTGTATTAGTGCTTTTAGTAAGGAAGATTCTGAGGTATAAGATTTCTAGACCAAAAACTATAGGTATTTTAGTTTTGATAAATGCTATCAGAATTGTTTCCCCAAAGACTATACCAATTAATATTTTCATCAGTAGTGTAGAAATATATCCATTTTCCTTTTATCCCCACAAGCAATGGATGTTATCATTCTTTAATTTTTGCCATTTTTACTGGTTAGAAAATAACACTTTATTGGTTATTGTTTTTCCCTTACTTTTAATGAGGTTCAGTATCTTTTTTATGTTTGTGGCAATTTGGATTTGCTCTTCATAAACTATCTTTCCATATTCCTTGCCCATTTTCTCTCATGGGATATTTATTAATTTAAAAAAGATATTAATGTATTGCAGACACTAACTCTCCACTCTCATTTCTATTGCAAATATATCTTCAAATTTATATATTTTGTGGCTTTTGTTTGTAGTACCATTTCCATTCAAATGTTTAACAATCATCTATAACATGGGTTCATCTATTCTTTTATCATCTCTAGGTCTTTTGTATTTCTTATAAGGGTCTTCCACACCCTCTAGATTACACATGCAGTCTCCTAGATTTATTTTCTTTTATATTTTAGTTTTTATCTGAGATTTATGTTTGTTTAAGTTGCGAGAGAAAGAGTTCCACCTATATTTTCTTTCAGATGAATAGTCAATTTGGTCTGCGCCATTCAAATAATCTATCTTTTCCTAACTGCATTGAAATAAAATTTATGATATATAATTTAGTCCTCATATTTAGAGAGATCTGGTTGTGGATTCTCTATTTATTACACTTATCTCCCAGTGAATATTTCAGTGCCATTGTGATAGTATTTTGATTACAGTTTAATTGAAGGAAATTCTATTATCTGTAGGACATATCAGCTCTTCATATTTTTCTTAGTTTCTCTTGAATATTTTCCTTAGGTCTAATTTTTAAAAGCCTCTCCAGTTTTAATTTTATTAAATTTATATATATATATATATGACTCTTGGTGATTTTTAAGACTTTACAATCTAGAATATCACACTTCTTTTCATTCATTCAGAGAGATTGACTTGATACCATATATTCATATGGTAACAAGCTCTTTGCTAAATACTTCCATGAATTTTAGTAGTAGTTTACTAGAGTCTTTGTGTTTTCAAAGCATGCAATCCTATAGCCAAAACAACAGATATTATTTTTTCCCAATATTTATACCTATTATTTTATTTTCTGTGGTATTGTACTTTTTCAAACTACCAAGTACTATTAAATACTAAAGATGATAACAGTAACCTCAGTCTAGCCCCTGACTTTAATTAAAATGGATTCAGTGTTTCATAATTTAAGATAATATTTTTCAGTCATTGGTAAATAAACTTTATTATATTTAAATTATTGGCATCTATCCTATTTTTATTTAGTTTTTATATTAATCATGACTGCTTAATTTTATCTGAGGCCCTTTCAGCAAATATTGATATGATCATGTGTTTTTGCCCTTAAATTTAATTAAGCGATAATAATAATTACAGATTTCCTGATATTAAGTCATGCTTACATTCCTAGAATATACCTTAATTGATCACATGATATAATTATCCTTTGGTTTATTGTTGGATTCAATTGCTAATATGTTCTTTCAAATTTTTCAGTGTTACTCATGAATTATATTGGTCTATAGTTTTCTATTATGTATTCTACCTAGAACTATGTTCAATTGCTTTATAATATCAATTGAGGAAATATTTTTTATGAGAAATATTCTTTATGCTATAACTGTAGTAGTTTATGTCACATTGAAATAAACTCTTCTATACTTAGCTGGACTTAGCTATAAACTCATCTAGTCCTGGTAACTTTTTCAATATCTTTTTTTTCAATATCTTTTTTAATCCTGAATTTTGTCTCTTTTGTAAGATGAAAAACAGATGAAATTCCAAACTCATAAAGTAATTTTAATTTCTACATCATCTTGGGGTAGTTTTGATAATTTATATTTCCCTTTAACATAATTAATGCTTCAAATGAAGGCACTTAATGCTGTTTGTATACCTTTTGCTGAGTTCGGTGAATTTTGGCTATAAAATGGTCTTCTTTTCATTGTTTTCTAGATAATTTTTAATCTTACTTTTGATTCTTACTTAAGATTTTTAATCTTACTTTTGATGACCCAAAGTCCTATAAGTCATTTCCAAATAATGAACTTACTTTAATTTCTCTCCATAATATATTTTCACTATTATTGAATTTTGGTCAGAGAGGATAGCTTGTAAAAATTCTCCTTTTAAAACATCTATTAAAAATATTTTGTTACAGGTTTTGTTAATCAAGTACAGAGTCAAATTTTGTGAAAACAAATATTCGTTCAGTAAATATTTATTGAACTCAACTCCATGCCAGGCTCTTTTCTACGTGCTGGTGATATAATAGTGAACAGTTCAGATATACACCTTGCTTTATGGAGTTTACATCTTAGTGAAATGACAGCGTTTCTTTGTGAAATAGTACATAGTCAAGTTTATTTCTTGTTTCGTCAACCTTTCTATTTTTATGTTATTTTTTCTACCAGATCTGTTCAGTTCTCAAAAGATTTCCACTATTATTTTTGTTTATCAAGCTCTGCTTCAATTACTACAGCTCAATTGATCTAGAATTACCCTGATTATCTATCTAGTATGATCTTCTGAATTATCACAAGGATGAAGTTATATGTTAGAGACTTAAAAAGATGTGTTTACCATTTTAGCTTCTTGGGGGCAATAGAAAGTTCTATTTTTCCAACAGTTATGCTATTTAATTCCATCATGGTATCTTCTTTACCCATAGGAAGAGCAACAGTGTATTTTTCTGTGCTTAGCTCAGCCTGCCAGCTGAGTCCTTCTATGTTCTTTCTCCTCTATACCCCTCTTCCTATGCTTCTTCAGTACAGAAATACCAGAAACCAACCTTTCCATCTTCTGTGAATTAGGAAATATTTTAACAGCCAAGATATTGTTGAAAATTAAATTTAACAAATAAAAGTGTAGTGAAGTTTTAAATATAAATCAGATGTGTCCCTAGGATTTGCGTTTACCTATATACTGTCTATGAAATTATATTTTTACTCCCAGCAAATTACCTAGGAGAAAAAAAATGACAAGAGTAATCTATTTTTTTCACAGCTGGTTGGTTGGGCAGAGTTTCTCATCAAGGAGTACATGCTGTTTGCTCCCCAGATGGACAGCCTGGATGAGCTACAAATCCACAGAGCCTGCGACACAAGGTGGAAATTATACTGCCAGTGCTTTTAATCTTGCACAGCTCGGCACACTCAAAATTGCACGTGGCCCATTTCCAAATGAACATCTATTGGGACAATATCCTATATCTTGTCAGAATGAATCCCATTAAATCCTTGGCTGGAATTAGACCAAAAACTTGTAATAATTACCGGAAACTTATTAAAAAGTTGAAGCCCTAGACTGTGACAGTGAAAACACTTAGGCAACATTAACAGTAATTGAAATCTCTGTAAGTTTTTTTTTTTTAATCAGTTCTTATGGATAGCCAACCAAAGAAAGCCAAATGAGAAGGTGTGAAACCAAAACACCCAACTTTTAAGGGAGGTAATTATCTTTTGTTTCATTACTAAAGTGTAGTGTTATAGTGGTGGTGAACTGCTCATTCAGGAGCTGGGGCACCTGCCAAACTGCTGCCCTTGGCTTCCATGATGAGCTTGAATCTTAATGCTGCGTCCACTGTCAGGATGGCAGGCTGACCACCTCTCCCCAGTCTCGTGGGTCTCCTTCCCATGCTCTTCTATCATCCACTTTCAAAATGCACTACTTTCTCTAGTAAGTCCTGAGCTTTAAGAACAAGAGTATTAAAGAGTTTTGAAACCTAGCCTAGCAAATAATTTACTAGTAAATTTAGGGCTGTGTTTCAAAAGTAGAAAATAATAAGAAATCGTTTCTTCATTTTAATCACAAGGATGACTACTTTCAATTTGTCCTCAGATGAGAAAGTTCATAAAAAGTTCATAGTTTCTTTTTCCAGTTTCTTTCTTTTCTTTTTTTCTTTTCCAATTTGTTTTTTAGTGGTTTTACATAGAGCAAGCAGTATACCTGATTATATTTAGCTTTTTATTCCTATATATCTGGGGGGCAATTCTCAGGTAGTTTCAGTTTTGTTTTGAGTTTTATGACTCACAATGACTTTAAAAGACAATTTGAACTCTTGAGGAACAATACAGAAAGAAAAATCTTAAATTTTGGGCTCACTGGAGGGCTGGCCATTCTCAATGGAAAGTCTGAATTATAGAACATATCTAGTGAATATAATTGTATTCTTTTTAAACAGAAATTCTTATTATCAACCAAGTGCTCCAAGTAGAAGGACACACCTTAGCTGGAATATCAGGTTGGGTTGTGAATACAAAATGACAGGAGAAACAATAACAAATGCAGTGACTCAGAAAACTGGGACAAGGTTGGTGAGGGATTCCAAACTAGACTTTCTGTGTAAAGGTTGAAAGAGATAACTCTGGGAGTCTTGATTTGGGGAAAACATTATGCATGCTACAGATGGCAGAAGTGTGACCCAAGAGTGAAAGAAAGTAATATCAAGGTAGACTATTGTCTCAGAATGAGGAAAAATAGGTACCAAAGGGTAGAATGCATTCCATTTCTGTGGAAGTGTTCAAGAAAGTTCTGGGCAATCATTAGTTGGAATTATTGTTGAGGAGACTTACTCATGTCTAAATGATTGCAGTAAATAACTCTCAATCCCTTCTAATTTGAATGTTCTGTGGTTTTATGAGACTGGATTTATTTCTTCAAGAGGATGAGACATATTTTGTAATTAGTATCATCCAAATGAATGCCAACACTCTATAGAAAAATGTCTCCTAAATATTTTACAGATAATGTTACCATCTTCTTTACATCCTTTTTTTCTTAGATATTATGATATAAACCTTACTGTAGTTAAATTTAAATGTATCATTGATTCTGAGGTAAATAAAATTTAAGGAATTTGCATTTGAAATAAGAAAATAAATTGTGGTAAAGGCGATAGTAATCACCAACTACTTTAAATACTTTTTAAAGAATATGATCATATTTTAAAGGGCATAAAGCATCTTTAGAATGGATTCAGGATTCCCTATGCAATATTTGTATTCTAAATATTCTATGCTGTGAGAGGATAGTAGTAGTATTACTAGATTTTCCATTACTTAAAATAGGCTCCTGATATGAGATGACTTTAATCTCTAGAACAGAATTGGAATCTATATCTTTTTAGGTAATAAATTATTCTTAGATTATTAAGAGACAGTCATAATAAAATGGTACTTCAGAGTCTTGTAATGGGTTCTTTTTCTAATACCAATATGAGGTACAATGAGAAAGTATTGAATGACAACACAGAACAAAATTAACTATTTTCATTTAAACCAATAGCTGTGATGTACTTATTTGCACAGTGTTCACAGGTGTGAATCTGGTTTAGTTGTGCCCAGGAAGAGATTAAACCTAAGAGAATTAGACTGATAATTGAGACTTAGAGGACAGCTTAATCCTGCCTGCCAGAGTAGAGAGACTCAAGAAAGAAGGAGGCTCAGAAAGCAGAAAATGACAGCAGTCTGGATAAGAGAATTCAGGGACAACAAGATACATCATTACTTCTTACTAGATACCATTTAATTTATACTTAGTAAATCCTCTTTCTTCTACTGCTGTTGTCCTCCCTGTCAGCCTCTGTGACACCATGTTTGGATTTTGCTTGTATCATTCAAGACCCTTAGGGAATAATTGCTTCTCCTAGTTCCTTACAGGATAAAATAACAAAATGGTGATGTTTGATGTTTAGTTTCTACTGCTTTTTGCATAATTATTCCAGGCTGTGTTTGGCCCTTGACCCTATTTCCTTCCCCAGTCCCTCAGCCAGGACCAAGAAAAGAAGGGCTTCCTCTCATTGGGCTCCTCCATGCCTATGAGCCCACCTTAGAGCCTGGGTCAGCTTCAGTAGCAGCAAACTCTGATTTTCCTTGACTCAAGTGCTTTCAGAATCTGCTTTCTCTGCTAGGGTAGATCTTTGTGGAGCCTCAGAGTCCCTGGAAACATAAATGCTGAAAAAAACAATTTGAGAGCAGATTTAAAGATTCAGAGGCAAAGGTCAGGTTTAAGTGAAGGTGTAAAACTGGACATGTGGTCAGAGTCTCCAGGACTGTTATCCCCTGTCCAGTCCCATTCTTCTTTGAATGACTATTATATGGCTCCAACTTTCTTTCCTTCTCTGCCAATTCCTACTTGCTAATATGAAACCCAGTACGGTGCACTGTTCCACTCCCAACAAAGAGCCTTCCAGCTGAGCACCCTACCTGGCCTTATCTGCACTTCTACATTTCCCTCCTCTTCCCTCCATCGAAATCTGACTTACTTATTTGGTAATCACAAAGAGCAGTGGATTTGCTTCCTGGAAAGTACAGTGGCATGCATTGATCTTAAGGTCATTCTATACAAAAGTAGCATAATAGTTTCCTATTGCTGCTGTAACAAATTACCACAAATTTAATGGTTTGAAACAATACAGATTTATTCTCAGAGTTCTAGAGATCAGAAATCCTAAATCAAGATGTTGGCAGGGCTGTGATCCTCCTGGAGGCTTCAGGAAAAAATCTGCTTTCTTCCCTTTTTAGCTTCTAGAAGCTGCTGGCATTCCTTGGCTTGTGACTCTTCTTTGTGTTACTCCAACCTTTTGCTTCCATCCTTACATCTTTTAATGCTCACTGTAATCTGCCATTTCCACCAATAAAAAAATTTAAGGATTATATAGGGCCCACCTAGATAATTCGGGATAATATCCTTGATTTAACCATATATGCAAAGTCCTTTTTGCTGTAGGTCACATATCCACTGGAATGAGAACATCTTTGGGTGGCCATTATTTATCCTGCTATAAGTAATATTCAATGTAGATACTTCTTTAACTCAGTCTTTCTTAAAACTAAGCAACATAGACCCCTTTTCAAAGGATTAAATTTTATAGACTCCCCTTGTATTGATAAACTTATATTTATTAAATTTTTACATAAATATGTATAAACATTATACTGCTTATAAATGCCTCATGTTTATAGCTCTTATACAGAGATAAAATAAAACAAATTTCCAAATTAAATAAAAACATCTATAGAGCAAATAAAATTCAAGTTAAGTACATTAATGTGACAGATGATATTGTCCCTTCCCACGGGACGACTAACGGGAGCTCCGGCCAGACATGAGACTCGAGGTGACAATCTGCAAGAGAATGGGGGACAGGAGACGCGAAGAATGGAGGCAAGACAAAGTTCTGATCAAGCCTGGCTTATTGTACGTAGGGGTAGAGTATATAAAGGGGAGGATTTGCATAATCATGGTTGCCTTGGATACCGAACCCCAGAACATTCCATTTCCTTATATGACCCAAAAAGCAGAAGGGTCCCGGGAGGTCACCTATCTGCAAGGTCAGATTAGTTTAAGCAAATGGCTCAAGGGGCCCAGGGTGAGTCAGGGCATGTCAGGGCAACTGACCTTATGCTGTTTATCTGTTTATCCTATCAGATAGCACAGGGCGAGGCAGATTCTGTCCCAAGGCGAAGTTGCCTAGATCTCAGGTATGAGAGCCTTGATAAGAATGGCTCCCGACATGATATGGCTTCACAGAAAATGGAATTGCTGAGAAAACTGAGTAAGGTGCTGACCATTGGGGCTCCATTTCTTCCGAGTTTAACACGCTTCTACTATGTATTGTATGATGACTCAATTATTTTTTTTCCCTTTCAAACTTTTTTTATAGAGGATTCTCTGACATAATTGGCTTTTACCTATCTTGAATACTTGTAAATTTTGCTTATGTTCTTTTCCCACTTCCCCAAGACAATGACAATATTAATACTGGGTCCCAAAACATATACTGGCTCTGAATTTGCATAGCAGTATTTGTCTAGGTAATGGTAATCCAGGAGATCCAGAATATGCTTTTTTTTTAAAGATTATTTTTTAATTGAAAAAACAATTATAATTTCTTATAGAGACTTCATCTGAGCAACTCTGCCTTAACTCTGACTCGATGGCAGAAATATCAGGCAACGTAGGAAGCATTTTTCACTGAGAATATTCTTTCAGGTTAATATTACATCACTTAGATTTTAACTTTTATCTTTGTGAAACACAATAAAGCTCCTTTTCAGTAGTCTGTGACTATATACTTAATGAAAAGATAATTGTTTAGAAAGGAGAGAGCAAGAGGGATATAAAGTGAGAGTGATGGTAGGGTGATAAGTGAATGAGAGACTATAAATATGTATACGAGAAATCTGGTTTAAATTATGCTAAACAGTTCAGTTATTGGGTTACATAAACACCCTTGAACAGATAAAATTTAAATATATTCATAGTATGGGGAAGGGATAGGCTCCCAGTCCTGGCTGTGGCTCTCTTTGTAGTCTGACCCTAACAAATCTATTACTTTGGTTTTCTCTTCTGTTAATAAAGGTTGTAGAATGTGATTTCAGAAGCTTCTGCTGGACTAAAATTCTCTTGTTGGCTGAGCTTTATGCTATTCTGAAAACATTGGCCACAGCCTTGTCTGCTTTTTTCTGGGAAAATTCTGGTCTTCAGAGAAGTCAGTGAAGCTGATTAGAAATTCTGGGAATGGTGGAATATACACACCGCTATTCTAGTCCTGCTGAAATTCATGGGCTTCTAATTTTTGTTTTGAAAAAAATGACAAGTTTAACATTTTTACACTTCCAATAATCATCTTTTTCTTTTCTCTTTTCATAAAGGCTACTGCTATCATTCAGAGTAGATGAAATTTTATGTTCTCTTTGTGAAACAAAACAATTACTTCTGTAATGGAAGAGAGAAATCTTGAAAAAAATTCAGCAAAGTATACACAATTTTTCCTTTTCCCCTTGGATTTAATGACAAATGCATACTCTATTATCTATATGAGACTGATAAATCATAATCTTATAAACATTTATATGCTATGCAGAATTGAAACTCATATTGGTGAGCTTACTCACTCTTTTTTTCTTCCCCTTTATATCCTCAACTTTAAGCCTCTTAATAGAAATTATTTAACCTGATGATTGTGATGTAATTACAATGGAAATATCTTGTTTGTGTATAATGGGTACACAATTAATATTTAGTAAATGAATGAACAAGAGAATAATGCTAAAAACTGTTTTTTTAAAATCTTAATTTAATGAATTGCTTTGATGCCATCATATTATTTTGTTATAAGTAAATCCTACCAGAAATCAAGAGAGGTTGGGAAGAGACGGAATGGGAAAAGGGCATGGTAGGAGAGGAGTAGGTGTGATTTTTTGGTATATGTTTGGTGAGATTTTTTTTTTTAAAGCACAGAAAATAATAATATGACAAACACTATTTGCCATAGGAAATCATTACTTTGAATATTTCTTTTTCATATTGGCCTTTTAACCAAAAATAAATAGAAATAAAACTGAAGTTCTTTTTTGCTCCATCACTTTACCCATGATTCTAAAATAACAATTGTGGATTTGAGGTAAATCCATCCAGATTATTATTATCATTATCATCATCATCATCATTATTATTATTACTTTACACACATGTATGTATTTTCAATTTACATAAATGTTAGAGTAGGTATGATTCACAGAAGAGCTATGCTTCCTACTCTTTCTCTTCTTTTTCTGTTTTTGATTCTGAGCTAGATTTCTTTTTTGTATATCTTATCTCCTATGAGTTGGGAAATCATATTTATAGGATCTGGTATTTTCTCTAAAATTCAGAAAACTTAGAAAATATCAATAATACATAAGTTGTGGGGTAAAGGGGAGTAAATTTACTCAAACTCCTGCTAGCTAAAACTGGTCACTGTTAATGTTTTGATTTATAACATTTGCTCAAGCCCACATCTCATACCACCCCTCATACGTAGAAAGACTCCCTAAGTGTTGTCTACACTCACCATCTTCAGTTCCTTTATTCCCATCGTCTCTTCAGTCCTCTTCAGTCAGGGTTTTTCCTCTACCACGCCACCTCGGTCCTTACCTCTAATGATCAGTTTTTTTTTTCTACCAGCCTCATTAGGAGCATGTGACACCATAAACCAAACCTTGGAGTTTTTGACTCATCTCTCTCACACTCGGCATCCTTCAGCAAACCATGTCAGCTTCAGTTGCAAAATACTCTCAGAATCTGACCCTTTTCAGTCCTTGTACTGCTGCCATCCTAGTCCAAGCACAGTCATCGCTGAACAGGATAATTGCAATAACCTCCTAACTGCTCTCCTGCTTTTACCTCTTTCCAGCACATTCTCAACACAGCAGCCAGAATCATTCTTTTAATCTTAAAACAGATTCTATTACATATTTGTTCAAAACCTTCCCATGGATGCCTGCCCATCTTACTCCAGAAAAACCTTAAATGATTGTATATGCCACATGGTTCAGCATTATCTGGGCACTTGCAACCTCACTAGGACCTCAGTTTATTAGCCGGCGGCTGTCCTTCCAAAGGAGCAGCCCCGAAACATAAAGATACAAGGGTTTTAAGCCCAAAATCTCATTCTTCATTCTGTCTAAATCACAAAGGTTTAATATTTCTTCTATTCTCTACCTGTCAACCTAAAGGTGGGTTGTGCAAGCGGGGGTACAGAAGCAGAAAGTGTATTGTTAAAATGTTAGGTTCCCATGGG
>PVKZ01006156.1:0-39603 GCA_004027375.1 Macroglossus sobrinus
CTTTCTTTCTTTCTTTCTTTCTTTCTTTCTTTCTTTCTTTCTTTCTTTCTTTCTTTCTTTCTTTTTTTTTTTTCCTTTATTAGTCTTGAATCTCTATTTCCATTTCAGAAATCTTGGGTTATTTCCTTTTCTTCTCTCAAGGAGGCCTGTGCAGATGGGTCTCCTGAAGATGCTTAATCAGCCAAACAGCTTGGCTGTTTCTTTTGGTTCTTGGATTAAGTTAGCAAAACCCACAGGAAACACACTCTTTCTCTTTTCTTCATAGATTTGGGAAATAGACTTTGCTTTCTGTGCTTTATTATAAATTTAAGTTCTTTTTCCCTCTTTTCGATTATAAAAGCTGTACATGTGTATTGTATACCTTTCATAAAAACATAAAATTGTGAAACAAGATAAATATTACCTGTTTATATTTTTATTTAGAGAAAACATTGTTATCATTTTTGAGATTTCCAATAGTTGTATTTACACATGTTTAAAAACTTAAAAATAACATGTGCACCTATTTTTAATAAAATAATTTTTATTTGTAAGCCAAAAAGTTTACCAAGGCTATTAAGGAGGAACCAAAGTGTTCATAATAGTTGGCAAATGGGCAAATCTTTTTTATTTTTTTTTAATTAGTGCTTTTTTCCTTCTATGGATTCTTAAAGAATGCGAGCAGAACTGACAAAACAGAACAAAATTCTGAGACTACACTATAGACAGAATAGGAGAGCTTCAGTAAGCTGAGCTGAATACAGTTGCCTTGAAGCAGCAATGTTGCCCATGGGTAGATTTTTCTGTGCCTATCATCCCATGGTTTATGGGAGTGCCAACAGTGTCTAAAAGTCAGGCACAAGATGGGTAGCTACAGTCAAAGAAGGAAGTAATACGTTATTGCATTAGGCCTGAGGGTTGAGTGAGGCTATACATGGTATGATTAATCCCAAATATGTAAGTTAGAATGGGTCTAGAACAGCATTGTCAAGTATAAAGATAATGAAAGCCACATGTATAATTGAACATTTTTTAATATTTGTGTTAAAAGGTAAACGAATCAGGTATAATTAATTTTATATTTAACCTAGTATATTCAAAATATGAACATTTCAGAACACAGTCAATATTTAAGAAGTTATTAATGGGATTTAAAAAATTGTTTTGTATGTTTAAGTTTTCAAAATCTGGTATGCCTTTTATACTTAGAACATGTCTCGTTTTGATTAGCCATATTTCACGTGCTCAATAGCCACACATGGATAACAGCTATCTTATTGGATACTGCAGACTAGAGATAGGTGGAGTTTTATAGTGGGACAAGGGATGGTGTAAGTGGTTTGGGACTAAGGTTGCGAGTAAGGTGAAGGTATTGAAGATCTGTCGTACTGTGTTGTCAAACTATGAGGCATGAATTGGGCTCATGACTTTAAAAGGGCTATTAGGTAGAGAGCTAGACAATTAGAGGCAGTGTTGAAGGTAGGTACAAACTGAGTGGCTTAAAACAATCAAATTTATCAACTTATAGTTTTGGAGGTCAAAAATCTGAAATGAATCTCACTGGGCTAAAATCAAGGTGTCAGCATGGCTATATTCTTTCTAGGGGATCCAGGGGAGAATTGCTTTTTCTAGCTTCTGGAGGCTGTCTGCATGCCTTGGCTCATGACTACTCTCTCCATCTCTAGATCCTCAATATTGAGCTGAATCCTTCTTGTGCCGCCATCTCTGATTTTTTTCTGTCTCCCTCTTACTTTAAAGCATCCTTGTGATTACATTTGATTTATCTGGATAATCCAGGATAATCTTATTATTTTAAGGCCAAGTGATTAGCAACCTTAATTACAGATACAGTCTTAATTCTTCTTTGCCACATAACTTAATCACAAATTCTTGGGATTAGGACATGGCTATTTTTGGGGAGTTGTTGGCTATATCTGGAAACTAATCCTCAGCCTGCCAAGTTTCTGTACGTACTTACCCTGTGACTGTGTTTCATGCGTACATTTATATAATATACTGCATATGTGTGGCTTTTCTATCACACCAACCAAATATGAGGTGGCCTTTCCAATGCCATGTCTCCAGCTGTCCCATACCAATGAGGTGTCCTACAATTCAGTTCTGCTGCTAACTACCTTAAGTTAGTGTCAGGCTCCACAGGCTTAAGGGCTCAATTTCACAAAACTACCCTCACTTCAGATGCCAGTGCAAGTATTAGTTCCTCAGGTTACTTCACTCTTCTGTCCTTCTTGGCAACAAAGACAGGAGTTCTCATTCTCTCTCCCCATTTCAGATTTGATAATTTGCTAGAATAACTTTTAGAACTCAGGAAAATGCTATACTTAAGATTTCAGTTTATAATAATTATACAAATGAACAGTTAGATGAAGAGGTACATAGGGCGTGGTCTGGAAGAGAGAAGTGGAATATGCATCTCCATTTTTACAATTTACATGTATAATGCAAATCTAAGTTTTTATATTTATATGTAGTTCTTGAAAATGTTTTTAAAAAGTTAATTTGTATACATGTTTTACTCAGGATAGCCATTCTGCTGGGTCTTTGCTTTGGATGAGAGTGTTGAATGCCTTTGTTACAATCATTTTAACTTCTCATAAGTTTAACTGGATGTTAGAAAGTTTAAAAAAATCAAGCAGTTACCAAACAATTATATTGGGTGATAATTCTCCACTTTCTCTGTGGTAGATGAATCACTAGTTTCTTTATATGATTTTTTTTTCACTAAATCTGTGTGTTTGCTACCAAATTATTAGCAACTTGATAGAAAAGATATTAAGCTGCATAAGATAAAGAGAAAATGAAACTTTGCAATTTTTGGTCAATCTGAAAGGCAAGTCATAACTTCTTGCAACAGCAATGTGAGTCAGCATAAAACTAACATTTGATATTAAGTAAATTTTCACTAAACTTTCTGGGAATATTTTTTGGTCAATGAGGTACACTTGTTTTAAAATACCAAGTAGTAATTACATTCAGCTATTTCATCAGTAATACCACACACTGTTCTCAGTGCTGGGAGATATAGCAGTGAACAAAACTGAAAAAAAAAATCTCTGCCTTCAGGGAGCTTAATTTCTAATGAGGGGAGCGAAGAGATGTGTCCAGTGAAAAGATTTAGAGTCAAGATTGGCAAGGCCTGTCTTGATAGAAAAGGACTTGTCTGACAGTCATTGGGATTCTGTGATGAAAAGTTTAAAGAAATGACGGATAGGGAGAGTTCTGTGAGTGAGATGGAGGGGAGCCAGTCTCCAGGGGTCGGGGGAGGAAGTATTTAGCCTAAGACCTCGTTCAGTTAGAAAAAGAATTTGTGGTCTAGTTAGTGCCCATTATGTATTGAATTAAAAAAATCTAATTCTCCATGTCCAGAGAACTTATTTTATGCAGATTTTTGTTTTATTAAAGACTTAAACAGAATTTTCTATTAAAGGCTGCTGAAAGATTGAATCATAGAAATATTGGAGAATAGGTATGTCACAGTGAGGGAGATGTTTAGAAACACCAAATATAGCTTGGGGATAAATGAATATCTTTTTGAGTGGAGAAGAACATATTTTCGGTTTTCTAGGTCAGAAGAACACAAGATTTTCAGTACTATGATCTTTCTCCTTCACTGACGGAGGCAGCAAAAGATGTATTGGGGAAGTCATGACACAGAAGGCATTGCAGTCCTGACAACTCTTCATCAATAATCTTGTCAGGTGCCCCAAGTTCATAGACTTACACAAACTCTTCCAGTTTTCAATTGGCAAAGTAATGGGTTCCAAACAACAACAAAAAAGTCTTTTAAAGTTTATAGGCTACAAAGTGAAAAAAAAAAAAGCCTTTATGGGGAGAAACATAAAGATAACAGAATTAGGAAGAAAATAATGCAAACTATTGTTAATATTAGACATTTCAAAACTGACATTTGGAGTACTGTTACTAATATTTGAAGAACAAAATACTCTACATTTAAAAAACTCAATGCTAATTATACATAGATAATATTATAACTATATAAAGTCATAAAATTTTTTGAGGTGGGACTAAGAGGCCCACTGGTCACCCTATTCAAAATGACCAGCCACATACCAGGGAAGGGAAAAGATCTCAGGTTCACATTACAGCTGTTTTCCTGAAGACACTTAATTTAATGCTGCTGCAGCTTAAACAGTGCCAGGCACCATTAGGAATATCAGGTCTTGGAAGCCAAACGACAAACACGGTTCCATTCTTGGCAGATCCATGCTGAAACAGTCAGGGGCAGCAGAGCCATGGAGAGGAGAGCAGGGCTGGGGAGAAAGAAGACTGTGTAGCTCAAAGCAAGGGGAAGGGGATTTAAGTATAGTCATTCATGTGAGCTAGATGAAGGGAATTGACTTCATGAGCACAGAATAAAAAAGTTATGGATTCTCAGTGTCTGAAGATGAGTAGTGAGTAATGTTGGGATTCAGGTGATTAGATTATGAAACCAAGAAGAATATGAGCCAAGCCTAGAGTATTTTAAAGGGAAATCGGGGAAGAAAACTGAAACAAAATGAGGCAACATGACTTTAAATAGAAGAGAGTCAATATAGGAATAGACACAGACTTTCTAGATCCCCAGGGTTTCTCTCAAGATGGGGTGATAGGCTGATGTGCCTTTTTCTTTAATGGCTCCAAGGTGCAGCTACCTGGCCCAGTTTGCTTAGCAGTGGCCACTGATTGCTATATTCCTTGATGTTTTCCCCATGAAGCCTGGTTACACAAATGGATGAGATTGATACAATTTCTCCTTTGTTCTCCCAAAGACAAGTACAGTCAGTTCCCTATTTTTTTATTCCCATGAATTATTCCTAATCATGAAAAAGTATATGGAAAAGTTACAAAAAATTCTGAATCTTACAAAAGATCTTCCAGTCATGGTTTCTATGCTACGGTATTCTCTTGTTACAAGGTATAAGTATAGAGCAAACTGATATAGGCGTAGGGGCAATACTTGATTTATAGGAATGTTGTAAGAATCCAAAGGGAAAAAAATGCAAGTAAACAGCTTAATGTAATGCTGCCATTATGTTATAAAACTTATGTTCACACAAAACCCTGCAGCTTTGTGTATAAGGCTCAAACTTGGAAACAACTAAGGTGCTCATTAGTAGGCGAATGGATATACTAACTGTGGTACATCCAAACAATGGACTATTATATAACCCTAAAAAGAAATGAACTATCAAGCCATGAAAAGACATGGAGGAAACTTAAGTGCACATTACTTAGTGAAAGAAGCCAATCTGAAAAGGTTTTATACTGTTTGATTCCAATTATGTGACATTCTGGAAAAGGCAAAACTATGGAGATGGTAAAAGATCAGTGATTGTTCGGGGTTGAGCGTGTGGGGAGGGATGAATAGGTGGAGCACAGGGTATTTTCAGGGCAGTGAAGACATTTCATATGATAATATGATGATGGGTGCATGTCACTGTACGTTTGTCCAAACACAGAATGTACAACACCTAGCATCAACCCTAAGGTAGACTATGACATGGGGCGATGATGTGTTACTATAGGTAATCAATTGTAAGAAATGTACCAGTCGTGTAGGGAATATTGACAATGGGGAAGACTATATGCATGTGGGATTGGCTGGGCACATATAGGAAATCTCTATACCTTCTTGTTAGTTTTGCTATGAACCTGTTAAATTCATAATTGATGTATTTTAAAAGTAAGACTTTAAAAAACATTTACTGAGCACCTGTGATATGTCTGACTCTTTGCTTGGCATTGGGAATACTGAGATAAACCAAAGGTCCTTGTCCAGGAACTCAGACTACTTGTGGAGATCACCACGTAGATAGTGGCAGTGTGGTGAGAGCTATAATAAAGCACACACAAGGGTCTGTGGGAGAAACAGAACTTGGTAAACAGTGGAGGTGAGAGGTTTTTTTGAATAAATGGCATCAGAATTAATGGAAGAGTTGAATTGCCTGATGATGGGAATGAGCAGGTTGGGAAAGCGGTGTTTTACTAAGATAAATTGAATGGAGAGTCAACTGAAAGATACTGGGTATCTACTACATTCCGGATAATTTACACACATTATCTAATTTCCTTCATAAACCTCATGCAAGATTCTCATTAATAAGGAACTTGAGACTCTGAAGTTAAATGACTTGCCATAAAGTGAGGAACACAAGTTTTATTTCTTCCTCTTAGGCTCCCTCAGTCCTCTGAGAGGGGAAGCTAATCACACCTTCCTGCCCAATTTTCTTAGTGTCACTATGAAGAATAAAACTTTGGGCTGAAAAGTGCATTTTTGTATGCAGGGATATCTGGCCCTACTGTGAACACTTTTAACCATTCCTGCTTAAGCACAGCACTGGGTGGGACAGAGGAGCCAAGATTCTTCCTCACCTCCTCTGGTGGAGATGGAATTCTTGAGTAGTTATGAAGCTGGCTTTGGGATCAAATCCTATCTCTGCCACCCTCTAGCTATATAACCTTGGGCAAGTTACTTTGCATTTCTAAGCCGTGGTTTTGCTATCTGTAAAATGTTGTTATGATGGTACCTAACTTGTCAGGCTTTTGTGAAAATTGAAAGAGAAAATGAATATAAAGTGCTTACTTTAGCCCTGGCACATAGAAACTGTTCAAGAAATATTAGCAGTAAAAGTATTAGAGTAAGGAGAGGCAAGTTCACTTTCCCAAGCTCATTTCACTTATTGGTTTGACCCTTGGTGGACATGTCATCTTTAAAGCCTACACTGTGGTGAAACAGAAACTGACTAAAGGGGTCAGTACCAGAGCTCTGCCAGAGCAGTCACAGTAGAAGAAACCCAGTTTTATTCTCTCTGAGCGTTGAGCCCCTAGCATCCTCCAGGCACATTTACATTTGGAATGTGGCTGAGTGCTCTAATCAAGAGCTGGGACAGGAAGAAGGGATGAGACAGTGGAGTAAGGAGGAGGAGGGGAGAGGAAAGTAGGAATGGAATGACTTGACTGTATGTGGATTTAGATGTAGGACAGCCAGAAAGAAGGTGATAGATGATTGAGAGGTGCAGAGGGAGAAAGAATATGAAAGAATGCTGTAGGGATAAAGAAACAAGAGTGAAGGAGTCAAGAGGTATGTCAACATATGGTTTTAAAAAACTGACAGGTGTGGCTATGTGTCTGTTACATAATGGTAACTTCAAAGGCATCTGCTTTGTAAGTTGTGGGTCATGGAGCGGAAAAGGGACCATTACAAAAGGTAGGCGTTCCTCTCCTTAACATCAACTAGGAATTGTGAGATGTATTTTCCTCCATCTTTTGATTACGTTATGTACTTCTTTCATTTCACTGATGGTTAATGTCTCCACGATTATGTCTAAACCATAAGCTTAGATTTCCAAGCTTCTCGAGCCACAGACCATGCAAGGTGAATCCTTGCATGATTAGAATTTCATCACAAAATCAAAGAATCTTAGAATTGCAAGACCCCACTCCATGCAATAAACTCTTCAAAAGCACATTTGGCGGATGGTCATCCAGGTCCAATATACCCCTCTCTATTGTCAGAGTTCACAAAAAATCAGACCATTCTTTATTGGATAACTCTAAAAGCCAATATAAAAATTTCTTATTCTTGTGTTGAGCTAAATTTTTGTCTTCTGATAACTTTCACACACGGGACCTAATGTCACCAGCCAAAGCCACTGAGAAATGAGAGTTCCCATTTCTTCATGACAGAACTTCAAACCCTGGCTAGACATCCATGGTCCCTTAAATTGTTTTTAATTTTAATGGTTTCTCATAATGGTTCCCCATTTTGAATGACCTCTTCTGAGCAGAATATAATTGTTATTGCTTCTCTTCAATCATTCTCAAAACAAAACATAATGGACAATTTCTGACAATGAGACAGAGTAAGGTACTAGAGCTTGCCCACCCATCCCAATACATACTTCAAAGACTTGTAAATGTTAAATGAAATGTAACTTAAAGGTGATATGTGATACAGTCAAGCTCAAACACACAGCCATGCCTGTAGCAAAGAGAAGTATTACATTTGTAATAGTAAGAATGAGGTCATGAAGTGGTCGCTCATGGATGTTTTAGTTATGCCTTGGTACTGGGGCCTGGCTTTGATTTGCTCATTCAAGGGAAGGAGACTTTGCCTTGGGTTCATGGAATGTGGACCTTTGCAAAAGAAGTTTCCTGAATTAAGCTGGGTCCTCTAACAGGTGTAAAGTCTATGGCAAAGAGGCAAGAAAAGCCTGCACACTTGCCCTAGAAGTGATAAGAAAACTTGCTAGGGCTTTGAGTAAAATGAAAAAGAAAAATTATACTGGAGAAATTAAAACCTAAGCCTTGTGATATGCACTGGTCTGAGGTCTCAATATTTTGTTATCTTCACAGAGTGTGAACCACACGCTGAGAAATTAACACAAGGACTAGTCCAGTGCCATTGACTTTTCTAGGGCCTTGGCAGAAGCAAATGCAAAAGAGTTTTGCATAAACTTTTCCCACAATCTAGGTCAGATGGAGCTATGGCAGGAAAAAAATTATAAAACATGAACAAAACCATCTATGAAGATGAAGGCACAATAAAAAGTAAATTTACATTTACTTTTAAAAGAGCAGACACAATAAAGAACATTCAAATCCCAACAATTAAAGATAATAAAATAATGTGAAAGATAAAATAAGTATGCTCAAAATGTTTAAGGAGCTAGAAGAAGGAAGAGAAACCATAATGAAAATAGGACAGTATGATAAAAAGTACAAGAAGATTAAAAAAATCAAATAAATTAAACTGAGAATTTAATATTGTCAGCGGAGAAGTTAAATAGCAAAACAGAGACAGTAAAGGTAAATTAGTGAATTTGAAATCGCTATTAAGAAATTACCGCAAAATTCACTAAGATAAAAAGAAAATATAAAAATGAGCTAAAGTGATAAAGGAGAGAATAAGAATCTCCAGCACATATATAAGTGGAAGTCTAGACAAGAATAGAAAAGATAATGCAGAAGCACCCATCAAAAAGATAAATGTGAGTATTACATCTAAAGAAAAAAGTACGAGGGCATTATTTAAAGAAGCACGATTATTTCTGAGTTGATAAAAACAGTTTGGGGTCATTACAAACTGCTACTATGACCATGTCTTTTAGATGTACGTGTGTATGTATGCATGCATGTATGTATGTATGTATGTCCATAGAAGTAGAATTGTTAGGTTAGATCTAGACCTGGATTGCTGTTTGATATGCATAGTGCTTATTTCAATATACTGTGTACAGTAGGTATTCATCCACTGTGGATTTACAGATGTAGTGTGGGAATCTTTGAACCTAAGTTTTAGATTCTCTGCCTCTGCTATAGGACCATAGCATATGGTGCACGATTCTTTCTTGTTTAAGTGTAGGACATATGAAGAGTATGTCTACAGTGTTGGCAGTTCCCAACTTCTGTTTGCTAATTTTACTGTTGCTACCTTGAATACTGTATAATGGACTAATGAGGTTTAACTCTTATTTCCCCTTTCCGTTCTCTGTCTCTGCTCTGTCTCTGTCTGTCTGCCTGTCTCTCTGCCTGTCTCTCTCTCTCTCACACACATGCACTCGCACATGCACACACACACACATACACACTCACACTCTTACTATTTATATATGTCTTAGGTTTGACTCTCTGCAGAGGAGGCTTCCCAGGTGTCTTCGGGGCTGAAGCTTCTGGCTCTCCCTTACTCTAACCTACTCTCTCCATTTTGGGTTCCACCCAGCAGCATATTCAGGTGTTCCCTGGCATTAATATGAGGGAAGATGTGTAGTACAGTGCAAAGGACATGATATTTGTGAAGAAGACACTTGAGTTATAGTCTAGAGTCAATACTTACAAGTTGGTGGAAGTTATCTAAAATTTCTGTATTTTTTTTCCCAGGAGTAAAATGTGGATTAATACTATTTATCTTCATTTTTTTGAAAAATATTTGCATGACTAAACTGTCTCAAGGACTGTTCTAGGTGTAAAGACAGCAGTGAACAAAACCAGTAAGATACCGTGCGGGGTCTCTATTGGGATTAAATAAGTCAATGGCTGTAAAGTGCTTAGAATAATTGCAGAGGTTGAAAGTGTGGTTGGCAATTTTCTTGCTTAACAAATGTTTATTGACCACTTACTGATGATCTAGTCAGTATTGTCATCACTGAGGATATATATAGTATTGAGTAAGACCAGGGGCAACAGATCAGAAAATAAACAAGCAAAATAAATGTCAGTTAATTTTATATAGTTATATGTGTGTATGATTTACATTAATCAATAAGAACAAAACAAAAATACTCTGGAAATCAATGGGAAAGATTTATTTCAGAAACTTAAACAAAGCCAGTCAACTGAACAGTAATGCTATAAGTAAAAAGAATAAAAAAAGCAATAACAAGAGTAAAAAGAGAACTTAAGCAAATCAACAGATGGTGATCAGAGCCAATGCAAGATCTGCCAGATCCAGAATATAATGTCGAGACAAATCCCCCATCATTGTGGGCTTTGGATAATATAAGGATTCTATAACCAATGATATCTGTGGCGTTTTTAAAGCCAAATCATCTGCGATTCCTTGATTCCAACTTCTTTCCCATTCAGGAAATTCCTACTCTCTTTGGCTGTCATGATCTAAGATTATAGACTCTCAAGGTTCAAATAAAGCACACTAGGAACACATATCACATTAGTGGCTCCGCAGAATAGGCGGTAGGACATCAGAAAGCAGCTCTTGTGAAAAGGAAGTATGCTGGACTAGGAGTTAGAAGGTCAAAATTCTAGTGTCAACCCAAGTCTTTACCATGCTTTACCTCAGAGAGTTGCATGTTCTCTCTTTGATTTGGTTTTCTTGTTTACAAATAAGGATAACGATCACTACCTCTCACACTGTTTATGGGGATAAAACAAAATGGCATGTGTGAAAGCTCTTTGGAAACCAAAAAATAGTCTAGCAGTGAAAGACATGATTAACCTAGGGGCATGAACCACAGTCAGCTCCTGGGCAAAGTGGAAAGTATCATGGCAGACTTCTCCTACCTTGGCATTACTGTGAAGCCATGAGGAAATATGACCACTTCCCTGTGCTCTGGTTTCCTGACCCCCAATATGTGGCTGTTAGTCTTACTGTGAAAGGTTGTTGGGTAATTTAATGAGTCTTTCCCCAGGAGAAAACAGTGAAAGTTGTAATAGCTAAAAAGTATCTGAGTCAACTGACTGTTGTGTACCTCTAGATAACCCCAACTTCTGCAGGTTATATGCTGCCTTTTTGTTGAATTAAAACAGTTCTTGTCTTCAAGTCTGGAAGGATGTTAGCACTTGAAATTTTAACATGCAGATAAACTAAACAGAACTCTTCAAGTTTTTAAAGAGAAGGTGACAATTTGAAGAAAGTTAGACATACCATGATCCATATAACCATGTTTCTTTTAACTTCCATCCTCACAGCTCCCCTCCTATCTAGTCCTTTACCCACTATTTGGGCAATTTTGTGTCTTAATTTAATCACTTAACTTCTTATTTATAGCAACAGTAATTTTTCTCTGTCATCTCAAACTGTTTTGGGGGCAACACTAGCATAATAATATAGTCTAGGTAAGGGTTATCTGCAAGATCCAGACTAGAGTGAGAGGCAGAGTCTATCCCACGTCTCAACGACAGTTAAGTTTGGTAGATTGGAAGCATTAATGTTGGCAAAATGGAAGGAACCAGAGTAAGAAGACATGATTCTTGAATTCTAACAGCTCTCCAGTAGATTGAGAATAAGACACGGAGAGAGACACACGTTAACATTTTTATAATTACAATCTCTGATAGGTGCTGGGGGAACAGGTTCACAATGCTCACTAGTATACAGGAAGTGGAGGTGGGGTCTGCCTTTGCTCACACAGAGTATGGGAGGTCTTGGAAGAGTCCCCTGAGAAATGACTTGAGCTGAGATACGAGTAGGAAATAGCTAGGCATTGGAAGAAGGTGAGGGGAGGAGAGGCCAAGAACTTTCCAAGCAGAGGGAACTGTTTATACAAAGACCTATGATGGGAAGAAGCTTTGCATATTAGAGGAATTGAAAACATATCAGCAAAGCTAAGTTACAGAGCAAGTGAGAGTAGGGCGAGAGATGATGTTAGCAGGTAGACCAAGGTCAGACTCTGCATAATCTTATAGGCCACACCAATGATTGCGGTCCCTACCCTAAGAAATCTATTTCAGGAGATTGGGCAAAAGGTTAGGATGGTGGCGGAGGCGGACACATAGACATGGGTACACATGCAAGAGATTTTCAGAACAGTAAAATTGTGAAGAGTTGATGTACTGGAGGATCAAAGGAGTGAGGGAGAGGGAGATGCCAGGCTGCTGCTGCCCAGGTTCTGACTCGCCAAACGGGGGGCCTTTCCTCACCATGATCCGAGATTCTGACCACTATGTCTTCTTGCTTTTATTGTCAGCGTGGTCTGTGGGGAGCTGGCTGGCCATGTACGCTCTGGAATCCTGTCTCTGTTCTTTAACACAGAAGCCCTTGTTTGGAGAGTAAATGAGTGGGGAGCCAGAGGAGACAATAGGCAGAGGGGCCAGGCAGGAGGGGTGATAAGTGGGCCCTGGAGGTTAGAGTGGGGGGCGGAGGGGGCAGTGGGGAGAGCGGGGACAATGACAGAGGGGGAGCAGGGCTGTGGAACACTGAGATAAAAGAATCTTGGGATGTGAAAGTCCTGTATCTGAGCCAAGAACTGGGGCCCAGCTGGGAATGGGAGGGAAGGTCCTGAAGCCTAGAAAGAGGGTCTGGGGAAGGGACGGGAGTAGACGGAAACAGGATAGAGAAATTTAGGAGATGAGAGCCCAACCAGGAAGGATAGAGGAGAGGATTCCAGATACAGGAAAGAGGAAAATAAAGATCTGAACTCAAAAAGCATTGAGAATGCTCTATATGCAAGAAAGACGAGACCAAAAATACAGAGCCAGAAGTAGGTGACCAATGAAGAATCCCAGGAAGATTCATTCTTCAGGAGAGGGAACTGGGGGCATTAGAAGGCAGGATGACACAGATGGCAGTGGTTAACTGACTGCTAACTGTTTGTGAGTTGATCACTCTGCATATGGCATGTCATCTAATCATTGCAACTCTCCTTTGAAGGAAGTCCTATCTCACTTTATAGATGAGAAATTGAAGCTTAGCTAGGTCAAGTTGAGTGCCCAAAGTCTATCTCATTGTTAGAAAGAAGAAGAGCTGGATTTAGACAGAGGTCTGCCTAGCTGCAGAACCATTGCCCTTCCCTATATGCTTTGCTATATCATATGCTGAAGTGAACTCTTTACAGGTACCCAGATCCTAAGAAAAGCTGGGGCATCCAGATTTCAGGAGAATAGAAGTGGGCCCTTTAAATGGGGTGTAATGCAGGAGCTCTAGGCCAGGAAGCTGCACTTGGGCCTCGACATTCCAAAAAAGCCACCAGGAGGGCCTGCAGATACATGCCATTTATTACTGACAATGCAAGGAGGCTTCAGCACTTGGTTGGTTGGAGCTGCAGGAAAATGCAGCTGGCCAAGAGCAGGCATCGTGTTATATGTGAGCAGAGGCGAGGGCACTTGCTTCATTCCGGGGAATAAGGATTTTTCTCTGCAGAGGCGTTCTGCCTAGCTAGTGCTGGGGAGGACCAGACCAGCCGTGTTCTCAAGCGAAGCAGGGGGATAATGTCCAGGGGAGTGGCCAAAGGGGCAGGTAGTGCCCATGGGAGCAACTGAAAGTGTCTGTCCTTGGGGTCAAGCACAGCTTGAGCAGTCCTCTTTGCCTCCTGTGTGGTGAAGGGGCTATGTTTGAATTAACTCCATAGGGAGAGGAAATAAATAGCACCTGGCACTCTCACATGTGCTTAGAGAAAGCAAACAGAATTAGGGGGTATTCTGGGCTGAGAGATCACCTGTGTTTTCCCAAGCAGAGGGAGACATGTATCCATGGGCTTGATTCTCATGGCAGTATTGGTGTCACTGGCATCCCTCCTTCTGATAGGTTGAAGCTTAAACTTCTGGTTTACGTCTTCCTTTTTCATCTCCTCCTTTCTTCAGCCTTTCTCCCCATTCCTTCTCCCTTCCATCCCCTCTCCCACTTTTTCTTAATGGTCTCTCCCTTTCTATTCTCTCACAGCTCCTATCAAGACATCCTGTGACTATTCTCACCCATGTACTAGAACTCAGGATCTCGAGTTCCCAAGACTTCAGTGCTCAGGAATTGAGGGTTAAAGAGAAGTACCTTGAAAAAGCAGAACAATCATAAAGCAGCTCTCTTCATATTTTAATATTTTATTTAAGTGGATGTAAATTCTTTTTTAGGGGCTTGGTATAAGGGCATGTGTGGTTTGAATGCTGGAATCGGCAATGAACTGGAAAACAGTCACCCTGTCCAAAGGAAGCAGGTCAATCTAGTGTCAAATATGCAATAAGACCCTGGCCTGGTTGTAACCTACATTTTCTGAAAAAAGTAGAAGTCTGGACTTTTATGTGCACATACCTGATAGTAAAATTTGACTCAAACTCTTACAAAATTTGGAGTGTGGGACACCCAAAATACACCTTTGCTAGCTGACAACAACCTGGGGGCTCCCAGTTCATGTCTCTTCTATAAAAAGTTTGCCTTGAATGCCATATTGGCAGTTTTAGATTATGATTCTTAGTGTGAGTTTGGATTTATAAAGAGGCACATTTTCTCTTTTTTTTTTTTTTAAAAAAAAGACTGTAAGAAACAGGTGTCTCAAGCTTTTATTTGGTGTAACTTGATTAACAGACATAATAGTATGTATTATGTAGAAAACAAAAACTCCTCTGAGTAGAGATATTTCTTTCAAATAGGCAGTCATTTTATTCAGACTGGAAGAAGATAGTCATGAAGCTATCCCCCCAAAACAGTTTCTCCTACTTATAGCTATTATACAAGACAATGTACAGAAAGAACTGACACATGGACAGATGTGAGCTGTATGGATGCTGGCTCAGCTGTCCTCTCTAAGCTTAGGGAAGAGAGATCAGGAAGCTTAGAGGGACAGCAGGCCTCCCGATGCAGGATATAAGGAGGCCAAGTTAAAATCATCTTTTAGCTATCAGGGGCATAGTTTCTTGGCACTTAAAACCTTGGGAGTAGGGCCTAGTAATCTGTGTTTTAACAAGCTCTCAGGTGGTTTTGATATTCAGTTGTAGTTAGAGAACCACTGTTTTTTGATGTTGTATAATGCTATGCAACAATTTTCTCAGAATGCTAAGTGAAAATATTGGCTTGGGGTTAGCCAGGAAAGGCTTTCTGGAAGGAAGGGAATTTGAAGCAGAACTTAGGCAGTGAAGTGAACCAGCAAGTGCACTGAATGCCTCTGACTCAGGTTATCTTGTGCCAAATAGGGATATGAATCTGTCTTGATTACACTATAGATTGAAAGTTTGTATCTCCCCCAAATTTACCTGTTGAAAATCTGATGCTCCAGCTGATGGTATTAGGAGGTGGGGCCTTTGGGAAGTGATTAGGCCTAAACGCTCATGAAGAGATTTGAGGCCCCTTCCCCGTAACCACGCAAGGATATACTGGAAGGTGCCATGTGGGTACCAGAAAGTGGACCTTAGCCAGACATTGAATCTTCTGGTTCCTGATCTTAGACTTTTCTGCCTCCAAACTGTGAGAAATAAAAAAATGAATATTGTGTTTCTTATTGAGTGCTGTGTTGATAGTCACTTTATTGCCACTCAGCTTCAAATTCATCCTTCATTATCTCTTTAGTGATAATGGATGGAATTCCTCATCGTTTCTCATATAAAGTGAGCACACAGTTCAGTTTTTTCAGTCGAGGGCTGTAGAGACACTGCAGGTGGAAGGGGTCCTACTGCAGTTCTCAGCTACTGCATGGTGAGTCAGTGGAGTGGGAAGAAGTCATGATGTGGAGTGCTCCCCAGTTATATGCCCAGAGCTCATGGACACTTGCTGACCTTGAAGCTTCAGCCTGGCAATGACCTTCCCATGGCTTTCTTGATATGGAAACTGGTGATCCAAAGGCTTCCTGCCCCTCCCAGTGCCCCACCTCCTCTATAGACCCTTGCCTGCTGCCTGGAGGTTTCCACTGAGCCTCACTCTCTCTGCCAGCCCCTGCCTGAGGTCTGGAGGGTTGCTCCAGCTTGTCCAGTGACTTCACACCAGTTCTTGCCTGGACAAACTAGAGAACTCTGCTACCCAAGGGGCTAAACTCTACCTTCTGCAATGAGATCTGCTGTCCAGTCTTGTGGAGAGGGGTTACCCTTCCAAGTTTATTCTTCCTTGGTCTTATCCCTTCAACCATAGAGGTCCATGTAGATTTTTCTTATAGTTATTTTCCCATTATAGTTTAATAATTCCTCCTTCTCTCTTTAGCTCACCCCATGAGTTTGACTTCTTGATTGGAATTGGGAGGATATGCATAGTGCCTACTTTTGACTGTGCATAGGAATCTGCGAACTTTCCAAAGCCCTTATTTGAATCTGTTTTTGCTCATTAGTCTATGGCATGGGATTCATCCACTTTCATGTGTGGTGTAGCTCTTCTTCCAAGAGCTTAGTTTTGATGTTTTTCTTTGCCCAAGCCATCCTCAGGAGTTGTTACCTGCTTCACTTTTAATGCATCTGCTCCTCTTAGTCACTGGGGCCTCTGTTTAGGGTGTAAATGAGAGAGGTGCTGTTAAAACTTAAGATGGGACCAGTGAAAACTGGGATGGGTTCAAACTTTCTGTTGATCATTTTCCACTTGTGCTTTGCAGTGTACTTCCCCCTGGGCCTGGCCCCTATTCTTAAACCACACATATCAACACATCCCTCACTTTCAGCATGGTTCTTATTCTGAGATCTGACAGTGAGAAGGCTTTACCATCTTCAACTTCTCTTACTTAACTGTGGCCGAATCTTGGCAAAACTTTTAGTTTTCCTCTTTTAGTGATCTTATTGAAACGTCCCAATGGGGAAGCACTTCCCCATTTCTCCTTTGCTTTTTACCCTGCAGATAACCATCTTGGTTGGCTATTTTCTTGTGAAAATTAGGATGATCAAATAATAAATCTACATCTTTCCTCCTTCATGGCTCAAAGGTTGAATTTATGCTCATCTCTACCTTCAGAAGATATTTCTATCTTTGCCAAACACAACCTTTCCACCTTTTCATTTGAGCTTTTCTGGCATAGTTTTGGAGCTTATGCCCACTGTCTCACCAACCACAGTCTCCTTATCTTTGACTCCTAGTGTTTCCAGATAGGCCATGAAGTTTAAAAAAGAAAAAAGAAAACCAGAAACCAACCAAACCAAACAACAACAAAAAAATCCAACCTCAAACCTTTGCCAAACTATGTTTCCCTTTTGAGGCACAATACTGTTTTCCCCCTTCACTGAAAAACTTCTCCCACACCTGATGGGTGCATTGGGTTGCTGCTTCCTCACCATGTACACTCACTCTCCTGTCATATGTTTTCTGCACCTTTGATCCTTCTGTAACTAATTGTTTCTATCTGTTTAAGACCCTTCTCACCTCTTCCTTATGCTGTGTCAGGAACTTTCCTTTATCTAGTCCATTCCATACAACATTGCTGTATTAATCTTCCTAAACACAAATGTCATTTCCTTTCATGACTCTTCCCTGGCTCTCATTTGCCTTACTGATAAAGGCCAGGATCCTTAGTAGGCATTTGCAATAATTATGCAAATAATTATCTTCTACTTTTTGCTACTTTTTGCTTAACTTTTTAATATTTTCCTGTTAATCTCCTTGCATTATGGCATCTTACCCTGTTTCAAAATTTAGCTTTAATGAAAACTTGTCTGAATGATGAAAAACTAATATATTTCTGGAGATTTCTGATAAAGATAGTGGAGCAGGTAAACACTGTGCTTACCTCCACTCACAATCACATCATAATTCCAACTAAATCACAGAACAACTATCAATGAGAATCACCTGAAGTCTAACTGAAGTGCTACAACTAAGGACATAGAAAAGAAGCCACCTTGAGACTGGTAGGAGGGGCAAGACATAGAAGGGACTGGTCTTACACACACATGTAGAGGTTAAAAATCAGGAGGGATATCTCAGCTGCATAGTCCCCCATGGGGAGTGCAGTGTCCTGGCCCTATAGCAGGCTCCCTAGCCCAGGGTTCCAGTACTGGGAAGAGAAGTCCTCATAACTTTTGGCTGTGAAAATCAGGGGAGATTGTGGCTGAGTGAGAGGAGGGTGGCTGGATTCCCAGGCATTTCTCATAAAGGGACCGTGCTTGGACTTACTCACTGACAGACTCACTTGCTCTAAGCTCCAGCACTGGGGCAGCAGGTTAAAAGGTGCAGAAACATACGGGGAGGAAATGAGTCATTGGCTTCATTGCGAGGGCTGGAGGGTCCTCTTTCTCACAGATAGAAGTGCTAACATGATCCTTTTTTCCTTTATTGAACCCTCCCTCTTCCTGGTGTACAGACACATGTGCCATTGTATCTGAGTCTCCATCAACCTTGCTAACATGGTTCATCAGCCCTGGTGATTTCCTGAAACCCAGCCCTAGCCAACTTGCACCCAAGCCACTTCCAGTGGCTTTTCTGTACAAATGGCCAGTGTTGGCTCATGCTGTGTACTTTCCTAAAATCTCTCAAAGCTCTACAAACCACAAACAAACATCATTTTGCTCGGCATGCCACATACCTCTTGCTGAGCAGGATGTGCCAAGTCTGGCACTAGAAGCAGCCAGCTTCAGTTTGCAGCTTGGTCTCTTGAAGGCACCTTCAAGCTTAGCGGGATTGGCAGCCATGTGGAACTACTTGGTGATTTTTGCCAGGTGTCCACTGGCAGGGCACAGGCTGCAGCTGAACTTGTCTAGCAGTAGGGCCCCTCCCAAGAGATTCCAGACCTGGCACACCTGGTGACCAGCTTCAGACAAAGCCAGAGCACTACCTGGGGCTGCAACCAAAGAATATACACCAAAAGGGCAGACTGGGTCAACACTAAAGCCCTTTTAAATTATGCTGAGACTTGTTTTAGGTCTAGTATGTAGACAATCTTGGTGAATGTTCCATGTACACTCGAGAAGAATGTGTATTCTGCTGTTGTTGAGCAGTCTAGCCTGAAAATGCCAATCAGGTTGTTTGTTGATACTGTTCCTTTTTTTTCTTTCTTTCTTTTTTTTATTTTTAGGATTATATTGGCAATTTGCTTTTTTTTTAATTAAAATTATTGGGGTGACATTGGTTAATAAAATCAAATAAATTTCAAGTGCACAACTCAACAATATGTCATATGTATATTGCATTGTGTGTTCACCACCCAAAGCTAGATTTCCTTCCATCACTGAATATTTGATCCTTTTTACCCCTGTCTACATCCTTCTCTCCCCTTCTCTTTGTTAACCACTAAACCACTGTTTGTCATATTTGTTTGTTGCTTTCAGTTTTATATCCATCATATGATGAAATCATGTGGCTTTCAACTTTTTCTGCCTTACTGTGCTTAATGTGATTGTTTCAAGATACATCCATGTTGTTTCAAATGGCAGTTTTTCATCTTATCTTATGGATTAGTAATAGTCCATTGTATTTAGGCACCACATTTTCTTTATCCAATTATCTATCTTGGAACACTTTGGTTGCTTTCATGTCTTGGCCACTGTGAATAATGCTGCTATGAAATTGAAGGACATTTATCTTGAGTTTTTGGGTAAATACCCAGAAGAGGGATTGCTGAGTCATATGGTAATTCTATTCTTATTTTTTTTGAGGGACCTCCATACTGTTTTCCATAGTGGCTGTAACCAATTTTTTTATGGGGGCAGAGATGACAGGTCTTCTTCTTGCACAGGAAATTTCTAAGTAACTTTAATTCCAAATAATCAATATGTCATTGTAGGATATCTTAGTACTATCCAGGCCCTGACAATGACAATAATTTAAATTCACATGAAATAATATGAAACAACATTAAGACAACAGATGGCACATAAATCTGATAATACCCCCACATTCTTTCCCAAAATTTTCCAAATTTTTTATTCTTGGTCATCATCTCCAAACAATAGCTATAGTTTTAATATATGGGCTTCCTTTATTACTTGGAAAACTTTCTGATCCTCTAGAGGCTTCAATTTAGGTGTTGTTAGGCAGGATCAAAGCAGACTTTAGTGTAAGGTTAATTTTGACCCAACACTTTAAGTAACACCCTTCTAAGGACTTCTAAGGACTCTACTTGCAGACTAGAGGAGGACCTTCTGCAGATCTTTGGAGCTTTCTGTGTAGTTGTCTTTTCTCTGGTCCTCTGTCTTGTGACTATAACTACTGTGGCCTGTCTGAAACCCTGAGTGTACTCTCAACTCAGAGAGACTGCCATATTCCACATATATCTCCCTTTCTGGGCTACAGTTTAGAAATTCTCTTCAAGCAGTATGTTGCGGGGGAAGATAATTGACTCACCTTGTTTATTTTCACTTTCTCAGAGATCACTGACTTGTGCTGCCTGATATCCAATGTCTGAAAATGGTTTCATATTGATTATTATTTTTTTTAATTGTGTCAAGCCACAGCATAAATCTGGTCTTTTTAGAAGAGGTCCAATCATATGACCTGTGGAAGGCAGTAATGAAGTGAGGAACATTTTCCTAGTATATTTTCTTCACTGCCAAATAGAATTGTGGATATGTGAGGTTTTCTGCATCTGCCTTCAATGCTCCAGAACTTTCCATGCTCCAGAACTCTGTGTTATCAGAGGCAGTGGTAGCAGAAGCTTTCTGACTAGTATGCAGGCCTATCTGTGATTTAGTTTAAATTCAATAAACCTCCCTGTCATCAAAGTGATTCAGTTGTGAAGTATTTTATGTGTAAATCATGTTTTTGTTTTCTATATTTAATGATGTTATGACATCTTGAAGACCTTACTGGGCAGGGATAGGCTGTTCCTCCTAGGGCTAGCTAATTCCTAGACATAGCAATGTCCTGTGAGCATGTCTTTCATATACAGATAAACAATCCAAGTCCCATATTTACAGCCACCTCTATTATCTATCTCTCACCCACCAAACCAATATTTTCCATACTCTTTCCTTTAGGGCCAGGTGCCAAACAACTGGAGACCACTCTTATAACTCATAGGTCACTAAAATTAGTTAAACCACCAAACCCTGAACTGTGCCTTACCCTTCCTTGCCTTTCCTGTGGAAAGTACCACAGTAGCCTCTGCTCTTGCTTTCTTTTTCACTTCTTCTGCCTCCTGACTGACCTTTGAACTGTCTCACAGGGCCCTGCATGGCATGGTGTGCCCCTTCTTTTGAGAACTGTAAGTAATAAGCTCTTCTTTCAAAGGCAATCATCACCATGTCTGTCATTTTACCATACATGATTAAATGAAATCCTGGTACAAATGAGTCATTTCTGCAGTTCTTAGCATAGACTCTTCTCTATTCTTTTCAACAACATTGTTATTCTCTATTGCCTGGATTAAATATCTTATTGCATAAAATACTCATGTTGTCTTTTCTTTCTTCACTAACTTACATGCAGCAACATGAGGGAGACTCTCATGAAAAATTTTCCCATTGTTTAGAGCTGTAACCCATAGTAATATTAAAACTTAAAGTATTAAATGCTTAATACTAAGTGAGTGAAGTGGACTGATTCTGGCCATGGAATGGAGGACATAAAGAGCAGCATCATTTAACTCAAGAAAGGCTGAAAGGCTGTGGACTCAGAACTCTGTGCATACTGAGGCCAGGTTACCTGGAGTCCTCTGCATGGCAGGTATGGTCCTCCTATCTGGGTCTGGACACCACTGCCCTGTTGCAACTCAGACTGTCCATGGAGAATCAAATAGAAGAATGGCTGGGGATATAGCTGATTATGGGGCCATATAATTATTTTTCAAATTTAAAAATAATTTAAAAAAATGTGGCAGGTGAACTTAAACCACAGACTATAGTTTGCTAACCTTTGGCATATTGTCTATTTGGCAGCTGTAGCTTCCAGTGCACAGGTTATCTTAAATATGAAGAGAATAAAGAACACTTCTCATTATACCTGTTTTTGATAGAAATTCCTCAAATTATAAAATTACTCTTTGCTATAATGTTTGAATGGTAGAGTCAGGGACCGAGTCTCCTTGAGGTGGGATCAGATGGACTTTTGAGCCGTTCTTACCTATTTTGATATTCATGATTAGATCAGAATTTGTATTTATTCTATTTTACTGAGAAAGAAAACTCAGTCAAATCAGATTTAGAAAATTTTGGGAATAGTATTGAAAGGATAAATCATGCTTTATAGAAGAATATTACTGAAAAAAGTCTATTTAGGAACAACTGATAATGTTATAATAAAACTAGTTTTTAAAGATTTCATTAAGATAATTGAATGCCCTTCAATCTACTTTTAATATTTTTCTCTATTTATACTCTGAAGTTAAGTATGAGAACATGAAACTGCCCACATTTTCCTTTTTGGTTCCAAGTATTCTTTATTTCATACTTCATAGTATCCACAAACAACAGAAGTTCTAAATCCCATACATGTGGCACTTCTCATTCTTCTGTGATACCTTATCATTCTTTTATTGTGGATTTATGTATTTACTTGTTGGAATCTTTGGTCTAGGCAAGGACTTTTTTTGTTTAACTTATTCGTTTATTGCCTTTGTCCTCATTACCAACTTCCATTCCCAACTTGATACTTAGACAATAATTTTAAAATGTTAGTGGATAACTTTTTGTTTATAGATGTCCTTGCAAATTGTTTTGTGTGCATGCATTTTAAACTTTGCTGCCTGGGACAATATTAACTTGATACTCAGAGGAATCTGAATAATTACTTTCTTACTTTAGCAGCCACACATTAGAAAGACATTACATACTCTTTGAAATAAAAACAAAATAGTTGTATGATTAAAATCCCACTGTTATCTACATACAGTGTCCAATACATCATTAAACATTGTGAAATATGTTAGGAAAATGAGACATGTAAAAAAATCACAAATCAAAAGAAAAAGAACTCTAGATAACCAAGAGATTGGAACTAGCAGAAAAGAAGTTTAAAACTTGTATTATAATAAGTTGTAGCACTGCTGTGAGCTGGCTCTGTCTCCTCTCAAAAGGGCTTACTCTACACGACTCATTCTCATTCCAGGTTTTGGTAACAACACTCTCTCTTTGACCATTAAGGCCCAGAGGTGGTGAGAGCTCTGTTGCTACTAGTTCCAATACTTAGAAAGAGTCCTTTTATAAGCAAAACCCATTTCCAGCTTCAAAGTTTATATATATCTATATCTATATCTATATCTATATCTATCTATCTATCTATCTATCTATCTATCTATCTATCTATATATCTATATCTATATCTATATCTATCTATCTATCTATCTATCTATCTATCTATCTATCTATCTATCTATAAAATATATATGGAATAGGAGACCATATGAGGAATCTCATAGAATATATGAAAAAATTTAAAAATACAAAAGTCATAGAATGTGTTCTGAAAAACAAAAACATGATTTAAAATTACATCTGGGGAGTGACATCAGAAGCATGATAGAGTGAGAGATGTTTCCAAATCTCTCTCCTTTGAAACAATAAGCTGAACATCTAAAACTCAACAAAAACACCCAATCCGCACACAAGCATGTCTGAGTTAGGGATCTGCACATGAGAGCTAACACAGGTCAGAATTGTGGGAGCTGGGTGGTAGACTGGGAGAAACAAAGAAGCTGCCTCTTATAGCTAGAGCTCCCTGCAAAAGGAGGTAGAGGGGAGAAGGTGCCGTGGGTTCCCTGAACAGCCGGACCTGAGAGAGCAGTGAGCTCCATGCAGTGGCAGTGCCCAGATATCAGGGCAAAAAGCAGAGAAGTGGGGATGGCAGAGAAGCAACAGCTGATTATTATCAGCCTGGGTTACAAAATGGGAGGCTGAGCCTCAGCCCCCATTCCCCAACCCAAAGGGCCCCTCCCCTCATATCTTCCAAACCAAACACCATGGAGCCCCAGGGGAATCTGAGCAACTGCTATTAAAACTGTTGCTAACACTGACAGGGACTGAGATTGAGGGTAGTGAGTGTGATTGAATAGTTATAAGGAAAAAAAGATATTATTAAGACTTTATATAAAGCTGGGATCCAAGAGGCTTGGATGATACCTACTGGAAATCAAAAGGAAAACACTTTCTTAGTAACAGGTTAAAGAGAGACCTTTATATAATAATCTTTCTGGAAAAAAGCAGAATACACTTCCATTAATGATCATGTGGAGAAATAGTTTGTGAAACACCATGAACAACCAATTGACAAGGCAGTTCAGAAAGATAAAAAATCTCCAGAAAATAAGTTTACAGACATAGAAATATGTGATTTAATGACAGAGAATTCAGGATGGTACTTCTGAAAAAACTCAGTGAGATCTAAAGTAATTCATATTAACCATTCCAGGAATTGAAAAAAAGAACTAGATCAGCAGAATGAGTCTTTTAGTAAAGAGATCAAAACCCTAAAAAAGAACCAAATAGAACTTCTTGAGATGAAGAACATACTAAAAGAGATGAAGAATGGAATAGCAAGGTTGGGAAATAGAGTCGACAAAAAGGAGGCAAGAATCATTGATATCGAAAACAGATATTTAGAAATAAATTAGAAGGTGGACGGGGTAAAAGGGGTCAAATATTTTGTGATAGAAAGAAATCTAACTATGGGCGGCGAACACACAATACAATATATATATGCCTTACTGTTACCCCAATAAACTTAATAAAAAAAATATGTTTACGGCCATGCCACCCTGAACAAGCCTGATCCCGTATGATCTCGGAAGCTATGGAGGGTCAGGCCTGATTGTAACTGGTTATACTTGGTTCTGTAGGCATAGAAATAAAAAATAAGGGATTGTAAGCTGACAAGGTCCTTGCAATCTGTAAAATAATAATAATAATAATAATAATAATAATAATAATAGCAGTGATCTGAGCTTCCACATTGAGTCAAGAACAAAAAAATAAGTAAACCTAACAAAACATTAATAAAGAAAAAATCAATAAAATAGACAATAAACAATAGAGAAAATTGATAGAGCTAAATGTTTGTTTTTGAAAAGATCAATAAACTGATAGATACTTAGCAAGAATGTATTTTTCATTTTAGTAAATTTACATTTTTACACTCAAGGAGAAAAAAATGATTAATATTAAGAATAAAAGAGAGATTATGACAGATTCTATCATGAAAAAGAGAAAATAAATCCAGTATGAAAAACTTTATGCCAATACACTTGAAAATGTAGATTAAAAGCAAAATGTTCCTTCGAAAAAACATTTTTAACTGCGATAAGATGATAAAGAACATCTGACTACCTTGGTATTAATAAAATTTGTTAGTAATTTTATAAACATTATATATTAGTATTAGATATAAAAATGCAGTAAAAATATAAATAAAACATTTAAAATAATTTGCTATTAAAACCTCCCATAAAGAAAACTTCTAGTTCAGAAGGCTTATTGAATTCAAATATTAAAAAAAAAATACCAGTCATATAAACTCTTTGAGAAGGCAGAGAAGGCATTTGCAATACTACATGACACCAGTATTTTCTTCCATTAAAATCTTACAAAGAAATTACAAGAAAACTATACACCAATATTTCTTATAAATGTAGACATAAAATTCTTAACAAAATGTAATGGAATCTAGCAGTGTATAAAATGTTGTATTATATGATGACCATGTGGTATTTATCCTAGATAGGAAGATTTACTTAAAATTTAAACGTCAAACATTATAATTCACCATGGTAACAGAGTACAGGAGAATATCATATTTATATCTTAATAGAGAGAAATAAAACATTTGAAACATCCCACACCTCTTTGAGTCAAAAACTCTCAGGAAACTAGAAGTGAAAGGGCACCTTCTCAATTTCATAAAAACTTACAGCTAACATCCTGCTAAGTGGTGATATTCTATGCCTTTCTTCTAGATTGGGAGAAAGGCAAGAATATCTGTGCTCACAATTTGTATTTATCATTGTAATGAATGTCCCAATTTTAAGAATTAATATGGCAAAGAAGAAATTAATGTCATAAAGATTGTAAAACCAGAAGCCCAAATGTCTTTATTGTGTGGGACATGATAGTCTGTATAACAGAGAACAGTCACTCCTATTCTATGCTCTTTTCTCAACCAGAGCATTCGTAGTTAGTATAATTTGTGAAGTTTGTTGGGAAAACATAATAAACTAATCCAGGACAAAGGAAAATCATAAAATATATTATTAGATTTGCATCAATGAGCTAAACTTTTTGCTTTATCTAAATTTTAAAATAAATATAAATAGCAGCAATACCAACACAAAATAAATTTTTTGGCGTATAAAACTGCATAAAAACATTTAGATCTGTACAAGTTAATCAGGGAACAGTGAATTTTGGTAGAAATAATGGCTACAGAAGAAAACTCTCAAAAGCAAAATTTTTACAGGTAAATTTTAATATTTGATTTGCCAATTGGTTTTTATAATGTATAATTTTTTCATATAAAAATTGATGCTTCTGAATATGCTTTTATAAAATGTAAATCAAGTTGAAAAATAAAAATTATTTAAATGTGTTTTTTGAAATTAATTAATGAAATTAAATTGGCTTAATGGAATTTACTTGGTGTACTTTCTTATATGTACTATAATTTGGAGATCTGAGTAATTACCAAAAGCTGAAGAAATTAAGATTTTTAGATTACAAATGCAATATAGAGATCTCACGTGAGGCTGACTGTAACTACAGGAAAAAATATGGGGGAAGCATCCCAGAGTCCAATAAAACCCTCTACTTACAGCAAAGGCTTACTACAAAGCTCCCCACATCAACATAGTTTACTTGCAAGGTACCCTACTGAGTTTGCCTCTTCTTAAAGTGGTAGCTTAAGATAAGGGTCCCAACAGATGAACAGCTGTTACTGCGAGTGACTGTCCACATCAAACACTGGGTTTTTAATGTAGAATGAAGTGAAGTTGAGCAACAAAGAATTTCACAGGAATTTCTCTTTAGAGACCATTAATGAACTGTAACTTGTTGCTTGTGAATGTCTATATTTTACCATTAGGTGTTGCTGGGAATTAAACAGTTACTGAACAGACTGGCATATTGAAGTTTTCCTATGAAAATATAATTGATTAATTTTATGTATATATTACATATTTTATTTGCTTGCTCATAGAATATGCTAGCATCAGTCACCTCTTGTGTCCTGCCTCACATCTTCTCAGCCCACTTTCCCCCAGCCAATGCAAGACAACTGTTTACAGAACCTAATTTCAGCTGCACTGCACGTGTTTTGCGTTTTTGTACTAAGATTTTTCTCATGATGTGGTTCTCTCAGGGACACTTTATGAACTACAAGTATGGAGAATTAACACCCCATGGGACAGTCCTTGACTTTAGGGGGTATGGGTCATTGATATGGGTTTCCCTTGTATTTCTCAGGTGGCACAATTTGCATGATTCAACAGAAGGTTCTAATGGGATCAGATCCTAGTTTTCTGTATTGGTTATCATATTTATAACACACCATTGTAATGGATTTCTCTCCCTTTTCTGTTTTACTCTTCCCAGTGTCCCAATCTTAATGCCTAATATCATGTTGCAAAATAAAGTCTTACCTATAATCCACTTCATGTCAATATAGTTTATTCTGACTCTCCTTTTCTGTTTAAGAATCTTCTTTTTGGAAGGAATCCGAGCATAATCCACTACCCTGATAAAGAGTATTTTCAAATTTGAAACAATAAATTGCAAAGAAGAAAACATAGGCAATAAACTCACAGATCTTGGTTTTATTTCATTTATTTTATTTTTATTTTTTTCAATGAAAAAATTTTTGTGTGAAAAATTAACATAATTGGATATACAGGGTTACACAGTGGGGCAATGAATTCTACTACATGACTGCATAAGATGCAGAAACACTCTTATTTAGCTCTTTCTTGTACTCTTGGTACAAAAGCCAATGGTAAAGCACTAACAGGCACCTTTTACTGAACACTTATTGCTTATCACTTTTCATATATTATTCGTCATCCTTCTAAGCAGGCAGAATCATCACCTATTCTGAGGAAATTGTGATTTGGAAAGGAAACAGAAGACTTCTACGATCACAGTGCTAGTAAGTGAAAGAGTATATTTAAAACAACATTGCATGTTACATATAATTTTATTCATATTTTAGGTAAGATTTCTCAACCAGGAAACTATTGCCATTTTTGAAAAGTTATTTATTTATTTTTATGGTGACATTGGTTAACAAAATCCAATAAGTTTTAGCTGTACACTTTAACAGTAAGGTATATATATATATATATTTACACTGTGTGTTCAGCTCCCATAGTTAGATTTCCTTCTGTCACCACACATTTGACCTCCTTTATCCCATTTACCACCCTCTCTCCCCTCCCCTCTACCCTCTGGTAACCACTAGTCTATTGTCCATGTCCATGAGTCTCTGTTAATTTGTTGCTTTTAGGTTTATATCTCAGATATAAGCGATATCATGTGATTTCCAACTTTTTCTGTCTCGCTTATTTCAATTAGCATGATTGGAACTTGGTTTTAGAGAAGGGTTTATAAATTTTACCTCGAAGGCAAGGGAAGTAAAAGCAAAAATAAATGAATGGCACAATATCAAACTAAAAAGCTTCTAGACAGCAAAAGAAAGAAACCATCAACAAAACAAACAGGCAACCAACTAAATGGGAAAAGATATTTGAAAACAATGCCTTCAATAAGGGTAAAATCCAAAATATATAAAGAATTCATATAATTCAACAACAATAGCAAAGAAATAATTCAACCAAAAGTGGGCAGAGGTTCTGAACAGATACTTTTCCCAAGAAGGCATACAAATGACCAACAGAAATATGGAAAGATGCTCAACTTCACTAGCTAGTTGGGAAACTCAAAATCACAATGAAATACCATCTCACGCTGGTTAGAAAGGTTAACATTAAAAAGATAAGTAATAAAAATGTTGCAGAGGGTGTAAGGAAAAAGAAACCCTCATACACCGCTGGTGAGAATGTAAATTGATTACAGCACTCTGGAAAACAGTATGATGTTTCCTAAAAAAATAAGAATAGAATTTCTATACAACCAGCAATCCTTCTTCTGGGTATCTACCCCCCAAATTTGTAAACATTTATCTGTAAAGCTATATGCACCTCGATGTTCACTGTGGCATTATTCACAGTGGCCATTACATGGCAACAATTGAAATGCCCCTTCAATAGATGATTGGACAAAGAAGTGGTGGTACATATTACTCAGCCATAATATGAGACGAAATACTGTCATTTGTGACAACATGAATGAATCTTGACATTGTTATGCTAAATGAAGTAAGTCAGAAAAAGTTGAGAATAAAATGATTTCACTCATATGGGGGGATATAAAACAGAAAGCAATAAGTGAAAGAGATAAAAACTTATAGACTCACACAAAAGTTTAATAGTTACTAGAGGGAAAGGGGGGTGGCGAGTGGGTAGATAAGGGTAAAGCGGATCAAATAATGGTGACAGAAGGAAATTTAACTTTGGGTAGTGAACACAATGCAATATACGTATGATTGTATTATAAAATCATATACTTGAAACCTATATAATTTTATTGACCAATGTCATCCCAATAAATTTATTCAAAAAGAATATTTTCAATATCCAGAAGTCTCAACTACCTTTTATTATTTATTTATTTTCATTAATTTATTTTTTATTTTCCAATAATAGTTGGCACATTCAATATTATTTTGTTATTAGTTTTAGCTGTACAGAATAATGGTTAGACATTTACATATTTACAAATTGATCCTTCTGATTAGCCTAGTACCCATCTGGCGCTATGCATAGTTATTACAATATTATTGACTATAGTCTTTATGCTGTACTTTACATCAACTACCTTTAAAGTTGACAAATATTCTGATCTCTATAACCATAGATTAGTTAGTTAGTTTGTTCATTTATCTATCTATCTATCTATCTATCTATCTATCTATCTATCTATCTATCTATCATCTATCTATCTATCATCTATCTATCTATCTATCTATCTATCTATCTATCTATCTATTCATTTATTTATATTTTTTCACCTCTTTAATTTCCCCTACCCCCCACTTCCACCACTGACCTATGGATGTTGCCATTTCCCCTTAACAACTAAAGCATCCTGAAGGTGGACATCTCCTCCCACAAGCTCAGAGCGTGCAGCCGGGGTCTGGTGCACCCAATGCCTGGGGCACCAGAGGTATGGTCTGTGGCTCCACCTGGGCCATGAACTCAGGACCTTCTGCGTGTAAAGCAGACTTGCTAACCACTACACTATGGAGCCACCATAGAATAGTTTTGATTCTGTTTTTGAAATTTATGTCACTAGAACCATGAAGTAAGTTCTATTTTGTGTCTGACTTTTTCCATCCAACATTATTTTTGTGAGATTTATTTATGCTATGGCATGTAGCAATAGTTGATTATTTTTCATTTTTGTGTAGTATTCCATTGTGTGGAATATACCATAGTTTACTCATATTAGTATCAGTGAAATGTTTTCAGATTTTAGTTATTTTGAATAATGATACTTTCAACATTTTAATGTATGTCTCTTGATAACATAAACATTCGTTTCTCATAAGAATATGTATAGAAATAGAATTACTGGGTCACAGGTTGTACATTTTTTACATTTAATAGATACTGTCAAACGGATTTTCATAGTGTTTATGCCAATTGCCTTCCATCTTCTCTACATCCTCACTCACAGTCGATATCATTAACTCTTTTTATTTTAGCCATCTGATGTGGGTGTAGTGTATCCAGTTGTATTTCCCTATTTACTAATGGTACTTAGCATATATTCATATGCCTATTAGCCTTTTAGATTCACTCTTTGGTGAAGTACCAGTTTAAGTTTTTAGCTATTTGTGTGTGTGGTCAGGGAAAGGTGTCAGTCCTTTTTTTTTATTGATTTGATTTCTTTATAATTTCTGTATACTAGTCTTTTGTTAAATATATGCATTGTAAATATCTTCTACCAGTCTCTGATTTACTTTTTACTCTTAAATTTATATTGTGATAGAAAGGATTTTTTAGTTTAAATATAATTTATTAATATTTTTATTTATGACTATTGTTATTTACTCCTGTAAATTCTTTACTCCTCCAAGGTCATAAAATATTTTTCTTAACCTGTGATACTCAAATTTGTGTGAACATCAGGATCATCTGGAACTTTTTTTTTTGGGCGAGGCAACCCTTGGTTGACCTCACAGATTGCAAGGACCTTGTTAGTTTACAATCCCTTATTTTCTATTTTTTTTTATGCCTACAGCACCTAGTTTTTCTAGGTGGTGTCCCATCCAAGTACTAACCAGGCCCAACCCCACTTAGCTTCTGAGATCAGACGGGATTGAGCTTGTTCAGGGTGGCAAGGCTGTATTGGAATGTTTTTTAAAACATATTATTAGGACATACCTCCAGAGTTTCTAGATCCTTAGGTCAAAAAAGAGGTCCAAGATTTGCATTTCTTACAACTTCCAGATGATCCTGATTCTGGTGGTCTGTGGATCAGTTTGAAAACCACTTTGTCTTTGAGAAGCTTAACTATTTTACCTTTTACATTTAAACCTATAATATACCTGGACTTCATTTTTGTGTGTGCTGTGAAATAGAAGTAAAGATTTATTTTTTCATGTTAATTGACTAATACCACTGATATGCAGTATCAATTGTGTTGTAATTTAAGTGCCTATATGTATATGGATCTGTTTCTGGACATTTTATTCTTTTCCATTCTTCTGTGTGTCTGTCCTTGTGCCAATGCAATGTAATAAAGTAACTTAATTACTTTAGATTTATAATAAATCTTGATAACCACTGGAGTAACACTCTTTCTACTGTTTTCCTTCTTTAAGTACATTGTGTAAAAGAAGAGAAAAAAATATAATGTTTTTCTTTGGGCTTAATAAAAAATCAGAATTATCTATGCATTTTAGAAAACAGAGATATCAATTTAAATATAAAATTAGGGCAACAATTATTAAGAAAACAATAGAGGAGTTCAGACATTTTTGAAGTTAAAGTTTACTTTCAAAAGCTATAGTAACTGTCTCTGAAGTCTAGATATTTGTAAGGCACCTCTGTTTAAAAACGCATTTTAAAGTCAAGAAGAGTTTGAAAAGTAAAGAAGTGAATACGATTTTGAAAAGTGGAACTATCCAGTTTATGGGTGGAATTTGGTCTCCTTAAAATTCACATGTTGAAGCCCTAACTTTTGTATCTCAGAACATGACTATATTTTGAGAGGTAATAAAGAGGTAATTAAATTAAAACCAGGCTCTCAGGGTGAGCCCTGATCCAATCTGAAGGTATCCTTACAGGAGGAAATTTGGACACACAAATATCAAGGATGGGTGTGCATAGAGGAAAGATAACATGAATGCAAAGTGAGAAGATGGCCATTTACAAGCCAAAGAGAATGGCCTCAGGAGAAACCACACCCCACGCTTTGGTTTTGGCCTCAAAAACTGTGAGAAACAAATTTTTGTTGTTTGAGTCACCCAGTCTGCGGGTAGTTTTGGGAACTCTAGCAAACTAACACGTGTGGTGTTGGCAAAGAAGTCATTTAGCAAAGAAGGAAAGTATACAAATGTATAACAGTTATTGCAATGTAATAATTAAATATTTAGGCTGAATTTTCTGAACATTAGAGAAAGTCAAAATTTCTTAAAATATTTTTTGCTCCTAAGGAGAATATTGAGTAAACATAAGAAAGAGTGCTTTTATCTACTTTCTATCTGATAAGAAGAGCCTTGACAAAGTAAATTGGGGAAAAAAGAAAATATTAAATGTAATCAGTACAAAAACAGGCATCTAACAAGGTGTGTGAATTTTTATCCTTAGTATCTAGTGATTACTAGAACAGTTGAGAACTAATAAGTATGGCCAAGAAATAAATCAACATTCAGAGAATATAGAGATAGATAAGCTTCTTTACCTGTACAAATAGGTGGATTTTTTTTCTAGTTTATCTTGTCACTGAGATGAGGATGTAGCAGAAGATTCAATTTCAACTTTCACTTTGTTTGGTCCCAGGGCCTTATCTCCTGATCCAAATAACCATGATAGCCAAACCCCGGGAACCCACACAATGCCTTGGATACCTAATCTCAGATCCTGTTTGACTCTAAGTTCCCATTTCTTTTTGTTGTGCCTTTATTTCATTGTGAACGTAGTTCTACATTAAAAAATAATTAAAATACATTCTTTTAATCTTGTATTTCTGGGTATTTGTATTATATGTTTTTTCAAGTTATGTAGTATGTCATCTTGCCAGAAATAGTATCCATGACTGTGTTTTATATATTACACACAGGAACTTAAAAGTCATGTAATAAAACAATGCTTTAGGTTTGAAAGTGAGTTAAGTGGAAAGACTGAGATTAGATTGAATAGGTAGAGAGTATAAAAAAATGGAGAGGAGTCCTGGAAGCTGAGATGGAGGTGTTGTGACCGGAATAACCAGACCCAACCTGAGTGCTCTGATATTAGAGGCAGTTTATTAGCCGGCGGCTGTCCTTCCAAAGGAGCAGCCCCGAAACATAAAGATACAAGGGTTTTAAGACCAAAATCTCATTCTTCATTCTGTCTAAATCACAAAGGTTTAATATTTCTTCTATTCTCTACCTATCAACCTAAAGGTGGGTTGTGCAAGCGGGGGTACAGAAGCAGAAAGTGTACTGTTAAAATGTTAGGTTCCCATGGGTAACTGTTAGGTTCCCATGAGCAACTGTTAGGTTCCCATGGGTAACTGTTTGTTAGGTTCCCATGGGCAACTGTTAGGTTTCCAGGAGTAATAGTCAAACAATAACTTTTCAAGCAAGCAGGTGTCCAGAAGCGAGACATGGCGATTAGCACGTAGGCTCTTAACCTTAACCCATTACTACATCTTTGTGACCCTTTCAGTAGCACATCATCACATTCCCCACTGGTTTTCTTTACAGTGACTCAATCTTCGAGTCTGATGTTGGAATATTTGGCCAGCAGGCTGGGGCTGATGCTCCTAATATTAAAATTTTTGCCCCGGTCATGTGAGACTGTATTAAACCTCTAAGCCATTTTAATAAACATGGCCCAAGGGTTAATAACAGCAACAGAATAATTAATGGTCCTGCTATTGCCGATAGTAGTGTGGTCAACCAAGCGTTTCTATTAAACCAAGTTTCATACCAGTTATCTCCTTGTCTTAACTTCTCGTTTCTGTCTTTCACCCTTTGTCTAATTAATGCTAAACTATCTCTAATAACTCCAGAATGATTAGCATAGAAATAGCAAGTTTCCCCTAATGCTATACACAGACCTCCTTCCTTAAGAAATAGGAGGTCTAAACCTCTCCTATTCTGCAAGGCTACTTCAGCTAGAGAATTAAGAGATGTTTCAAGGTGATTGATTGACTTTTCTAATGTACTTAAGTCCTCATTAATTTGCTTAGTGAGCCAGGTTATACCTTGATTTCCCGTGACTAAAGCAGCAGTTCCGACTGCCGCCAATCCCGCAATTCCTAATCCTACTAGAAGTGGCACAAGCACTGAGACTGCTCTGTTATGTCGAGGATATTTATATCCTCCCCACAAATCTATTGCTTGTCTTCCTTCTGGTCCATTCATTAAATATACCTGTGGGATGACATGGATTAATACACAAAATCCAGCATTCTCTTTTCAATAATTGAGATTAATACAGGGTGTTAAACCAGTATTACAAGCAAACCAGGTGTCTCTGGGTGCTGCTAAACAAGTGGGAGAAGAACTATTTATTAGAATAATCTGATTACAATTTTCTTTATGTCTAGAATTACTAATATCATAGTTATTAGTATATACACAAGTTCCCTGACCCTGTAAGTCTTCTAGGACCACAGATGGGCTCTTGATTCCCCACGGACAGATGGTTGTATTAGGGGAGCTTACATTCCTGATAGTAGTTTCATTTGTTCCAAGACTGGCAGTTATGCTGAACCCTACATAATAAGGTGGAGCAGGATTTAGACAAAACCAACAGTCCTGTGTAACATTAGAGTTACTCTCATTAGCAAATTTATAAATATTATTCAACAATTAACCCAATTATAATTAACCCCGAGAGAGTCTTATCTTGAGAGGGTCTCTTGTGGGTGTTGCCTTCCATTTTTCTGTCTCTGGGGGAGGTTGTGCTGTCTTAATATGAGTATGATGAATCTAATGTCTCTTTCCTGCAACCTTGACAGCTGTTGGTGTGGTTAGAATTACTGGAAATGGACCATCCCAATGGGGCTCTGGGTTTGCAGGTTGAATTTTCTTCACCCACACCCAATCTTCAGGATTGTGTGGGTGAGGTTCTGGTACCTTCGGGTCTGGTCTGGTAGCCTTAATCAAGCCCTTCACCTGTTGCCGGACTTGTTGTAAGGCCTGTAAGGACTTAAGGAGACTTATATTATTACTCATTTTAACTTTTTCAACTCCAATTTTAGGGAGTAAAGGGGGATGTCTCCCAAACATTATTTCATAAGAGGTTATTCCTGAGATGTATGGAGTACAACGGTCTCGCAAAAGAGCAAAAGGAAGGAGGCTCACCCAATTCTCCCCAGTTTCCAACTTAAATTTAGTTAAGGTTTCTTTTAATGTCCGGTTCATCCTTTCTACCTGCCCTGAACTTTGGGGCCTGTAACTACAATGTAATTTCCAATTAATCCCTAGTACTTTAGCTAACATTTGGCTAGTTTGGGCAATAAATGCCGGGCCATTGTTGGACCCCAATGATAAGGGCAGGTCAAATTGGGGTATTATGTCTGATACTAATTTCTTGGCTACTACTTGTGCAGTTTCTCTCTTGGTGGGGAAGGCTTCAGGCCAACCAGAATAGGTGTCAGTAAAAACCAGAAGATACTTAAATCCGAAAGTGCCAGGGGCAACTTCTGTAAAGTCCACCTCCCAATGTTCTCCAGGAGCCTGTCCTCTCACTCAAGTCCCAATACTTCCCGTTGGTGCAGGGCAAGGATTGACCTGTGCACATATTGGGAATCTCGCATTCATGTTCCAAACTTTGGAATTTAGTCCAGGAATATAGTCTCTTTTTAATAATTCAATCAGCTTAGTTCCCCCGAGATGGGTAGCATTGTGCATTTGGCTGATCAGAGAGCTGTCAAGAGCAGCAGGGAGGACCGGTCTTCCATCTGGAATCGAGAGCCATCCATGTTCAAATTTTCCATGGAGTTGCTTCCCTAGTTCTAAATCCTGAGGACTGTGTTCTGGAGCCTGGACTAAGGGAAATATGAGCAGAGGGCCAATCATGATGTCTTTCCCTGCCCCGACCCGCGGGACCTAGTTATTCGTGGGGGCGACGAGGAGGATCCAACCTGAAAGAAAATGGGCGAGAAAGAGGAGCAGAGGCAAGACAAAGTTCTGATAAAGCCTCAAAGTTTATTTTTCAAACAAATGAATTTATACAGTGGAGACAAAGGGGGGCAGGTCTCCTAGGTGGACGGGTGTTTGGCACAATCTTATTGGCTCTTAGCAGGTGGGGTGAGGAATGGTAAAGGTTATGGGAAGTATGCAATAGGGATGGGCTACAAAGCTAAACAATGGCGATGGAACATTCTGTGGTTTGGCCTCTTCTGAGAATCAGGCAGGGCTGGGCTGGAACACCTTGTAGTCAGGTGCTTCTGGAACAAGCTGATCTGAAAAGCGAGAGCTTAGCAACAGAGTTATGAGTCCCCCACATTTCCCCACTGATTTTCTGGCTACTTTTATAGCTACTTTATCTGCCAGGTGGTTTTCTCTTTCTACTGCACTATCTCCTTTCTGATGGCCAGGGCAATGGATAATAGCTACTTTCTTAGGTAGCCAGATAGCTTCTAAGAGAGCTAGAATTTCTTCTTTGTTGTTAATTTCTTTCCCTCCTGATGTCAACAGGCCTCTTTTCTTATATAAGGCCTCATGTACATGTGCCATCACAAAGGCATACCGGCTATCAGTATAGATGTTAACAGTCTTTCCTTGAGCCCATCTAAGAGCTTCAGTCAGGGCAATGAGTTCAGCCTTTTGGGCTGATGTCCCATGCCCAAGAGCCTGAGCCCAAACAACAGTGTCATCAGCAACCACTGTTGCTCCTGCATACCTGATGCCTTCAGTGACAAAACTGCTTCCATCCATGTATATATAGAGTGGCATCGGGGCTAGGCCAGGGCTCATCCCGCAAGTCAGGTCTTACCCCAGTTAAGCTTCCCAGCAGGTCACTGCATTCATGGAATGGTTCTTGAGGATCATCATCCGGGAGCAAGGTTGCTGGGTTTAACACCGTTGGCTTTGCAAATTGAACCTGCGGAGGGTTTAATAAGAGTACCTGATACTGGGTGATCAGAGCATTTGATATCCATCGCTCAGGTGGTCCCTTCAGGAGCCGCTCCATGAAGTGAGGTCCAATAACAGTCACAGGCTGCCCAAGTGTCAATTTATGGGCTTCTTTCACTAGAACTGCCGTAGCTGCAATGGCTCGCAGACAATTGGGCCACTCTGCAGCTACAAAATCTAATCTTTTAGATAGGTAGGTAACCGGTCTCTTCCATGGGCCCAATGTTTGAGTCAGCACCCCTTTAGCAATTCCCCTTACCTCAGTTACAAATAGTTGAAACGGTTTTTCTATGTTTGGCAGGGCCAATGCTGGAGCTGTAATTAAGGCTTTCTTCAGTGTCTCAAAGGCTTGCTGCTGTTCTATTGCCCATTCTAGGTTTTCTCCTTTTCCTGCTGTGCAGTCGTACAGTGGCTTAGCAATTTTAGCAAACCCCAGAATCCACAGACGGCAATACCCAACAGCTCCTAGAAATTCTCGTACTTGCCTTTTAGTTTTTGGTGGAGGAATGCATAGGATTGCCTCAATCCTAATTTCAGATAATTGCCTTTCTCCTTTATTTAGCTTATGGCCTAAATAAGTAGCCGAGGGGGTACACAGCTGGGCTTTCTTAGCAGACACCTGATAGCCCTTTTCTCCCAGTTCATTCGACAGATCTTCACTGGCCCTAGTGCATATCTCTGCTGTTTCAGCAGCCAGTAAAAGGTCATCTACATATTGCAACAGCACAGTTTCAGGATAACGCTGCCGAAATCCTGCCAAATCTCGGCTTAGAGCTTCATCGAACAAGGTGGGAGAATTCTTAAACCCTTGTGGGAGCCGAGTCCAAGTTAACTGTCCTTGTTGTCCCGTCTCAGGATCTTTCCACTCAAAGGCAAAAGATCGGCTGACTAACTTTAGCTTTTTATTTCCTGGTCCGGACAGCCCCGTAAATCTTGGTCTCCTTCCTCAGCCGCGTCCTTTTCCAGGAGGATATCCTTTCCCCACAAACATTACCTTCTGCACATCGTCCCTATTATTAAAAACTTTCTGAGCTATTTCTAATAATTTGGATAAATTTTCTCCCTCAAAACATTCCAATCTCTGTAACTTCTTTCTAATGTCAGGGGCCGACTGGCTAACAAAGGCCAAATTAATGGCTCTTCTATTGTTGGGGTCCTCCGGGTCAATAGGTGTATAAAACGGTAAGACTCTAAAAGTCTTTCCAAGAATGCTGCAGGTGACTCGTCCTTAGTCTGAATTACTTCACTTACCTTGGACAGATTTATTGGTCTACGTGCAGCAGCCTGGAGTCCCTGTAGCAGAAACTGGCGATACCTTAGGAGAGCCTCCTTACCTTGATCTGTATTTGGATCCCACTGGGGACGTTGTGTCGGGAACACAGCCTGTTAACCTAGTTAGGTCTGCTGTGGGCTGCCCATTTGGGTCTGTTGCTCCTTTAGCCGCCTCCTGTAAAATTCTTTCCTTTTCTTCAGTAGTAAATAAAACCTGTAAAAGCTGCTGACAATCATCCCAAGTGGGCTGGTGGGTAAAGAAAATAGATTCTAGAAGGGAGGTTAATTCTTGTGGTTTTTCTGAAAAGGATGGCATTTGTAATTTCCAATTATATAAATCACTAGTACTGAATGGCAAATATATAACAGTAGGTTCACCCCCACCTCCCGGAACCACCTTTAATTGGGCCAGAACAGAAGCCGGTTCCTTTAGGGAGGTAGAATCAGAGGAAGGTGGCCCTCGACCCCTAGACCGGGTTACAGGAGGTTCTGGTCCTTCCGGAGGAGGACGTCTACCCCTGTCACTATTATAGGGTTGTGGGTACCAATCATCCTCCAAGGGAGGCCCTTGTAACACCGGTGGGGGCTTCTTGAGGCCTTGTGGTATAGCTGCCATCACAGTAAGAGGGGCTAGACTGCACTTCTGTAAGTACTTAGGGGTATCAGAAACAATATCAATCCACATATCAATATAAGGAATTTGGTCAGGATGCCCTGGGTTCCCATAAACAACACCTCGAACCCAAAATGCAGTCTGCATATCAAATGATCCCTCGGAGGGCCATCCTACTCCGAAGGTCGGCCAATCTAGTTGACAAAACCGCTGCAAATCAAAAGAGGTTACGGAAGCGCCATAAGCCTTTGCCCTGTGGCGAAAATCTTTAAAATGATTGAGCATGCACTGAAGCGGCGTAAGCTTACCCTGCGATTGC